>WSXT02021451.1:0-14128 GCA_011762715.2 Neuroterus valhalla | reverse complement strand
CAGTTGCATTTCTATTCAGAATTCAGAATCAGAAATAAAATACCCAAATTTAACACTGTAGAAATACATTTTTGAATGGAAGTGATGCATTCCCAACGGGAAATTTGAGTTTAAAAAAGTTTCTAATTTTTACATAATATAAAATCAACGATAAAAATGTAATTCGATTCCGAATCTGCAGATATGATTCTTTATATGAATATTAATTTTCCACCAAATCATTGATGTTTCTACCAGAACAGTTTGTATCCAAGACAAAATGGCCAATTTTCGAGGAAGAAGTTAAATTATTAACCAATAATAGTTGGTTTTGTAACCAAAGAGATGAATTTCAATTTTGGGAAAATTGCAATAAATATTGATTCAAGAAATTATCATTATATAAGGCGGAAAAAATCACAATAATTCTATATTGTTCCGTGAATAAAAATTTCTAGAAACAGTTTCATTTTTAACGGAAAAGTTCATTTCAACCCAGAAAGAAGAAATTTCATACATACAAGTTGAATTTATAAACGAAACGAATGGCTATTTAAAGAATTGTTGAATTTTTCAACAAATTTTTTGAAAAAACGTGTTGTATTCTCAATCAAAAAAGATTGATTTCTCACCAAACACAGAAAAGTTCAATTTTACAATGGAAACATTATTTACTTTGAACCAAAAAAATTATTACGACTTTGTTAAGTTTTCTACCAAACTGTTGCATCTTCATTTAAAAAAAAAGGAAATTTCACACATTTAAGCGTAAGTCCGAATCTGAAATTCTTCCGTCTCTTTCTGATGTCTCTCTTCCTAGTTGCACCTGTATACGTACCCATCCCATGGTTTGTACATGGTCCGTTTATATAGCTCGCTTCTTACTGTTGAGTTTGACTGTACAGGCCCGCGCTCGACTCGAGCGAACAATAGGTGACCCAAAGAGCAGGTAAAGGGCTAGATGGGGAACCATGAGGTAGTTTTAAGCCCAGAATTTTTCATTTTTGGTAACATTTTTCATGATTTACACAAAAACTATGCATCTTATGAAAAGAGAGGCCTGATACAAATTTTTAGATTTTTTCAAAATGAATAATTTTGGTTTCAACAATTTTTTGCATCTTGCATAGTTTTAGCAGAAACATGCATTTTTAATTTTTCAAATAGCGATTTCGACGCAAGAACCATCGGTCCAAAATGGCTGGTTAACGAACTCGTCCTTCCTTTTCCAGCCTCATAATGTTGGAACTCGAAAATTGAATTAAAACTAACTCATTTGGAGTGGATAATTTTGAATGAATTGTGTGGAGTAAAACGATTCAGAGTTAAAACGTTCAAATATGGAATTTTTTCAAATGGAAATATAATAATAATATAAATACAACTCCTGATAGGTAAATTATTTGTTTGATAATTGTAAATCCTGAGTCTATGCAACATTTCTATGTTGATAAATTCCCATGCAACGTTATGAGCAATTGTACGAGTTTGCGTGGGTGTGTGTATAGGGAATTCAAAATTCAATGAATGGAAATTGAAATGAGGTTCTGGAATCGAACGTTTTTCTATTTAGGGCATTCGAAACCAATTAATTCTCACTGAATGTTTCTTCAAATTTACTAACTGGTAAATGTCCAATTTTAACTGTTGATGGATAATAAATATTATATAATTTTTGAAGATAAAGAAAAAATTTTAAAATCAATTGGCAGTAAAAACTGAAATAAAAGATCAAGCAGAACTAATTGTAAATTTCTGAACTCAAAGCATTAAAAAAAGCTTTTGAAATATTAAAAATTCAATTTATCAAAAATTGAAGAAGGAATATTAACTTTTCATAACACGTGCAACGAAAATTCGACTTTCGCCGACTCTTGAGCGATGCGAATATGGCGGATTACTGCCGGGATTTCTATTCGCCCCTAGTAGCGAATAGAAATCAGCTGGAGCGGCGAAAGTAAATCAGCTGTCCCATGTTGTCAACCATAACCTTAAAACTCTAATTTCCCTCATTTCGCTATCACTCAAGAATCGTCGAAAGTCGAGTATTCGATGCACTTGTTATGAAAAATATCGTACATGGCGAGTGGCGAATGGCGGAGATCACTGACCATTCGCCACTCGCCATGTAATATACAATTTCTCATATAAATAAGATGAACCATCTATTCGTTTGGAATTATAAATTGTATTAGTATCACAAGAGGTCCTGGAAGGTTTGTCAATAGGTCATTCATTGTGCTTTGAAAACAAAAACAAAAACATCAGGTACAGTATTGTATTATTATTATTACATTCGTCAAAAATTGATCTCAGGTTTTTTCACCCGGTGTTTAATCAGCAGCCACGGACTAAGTCAAGTGCCTGAAGAAGCCAATATGTCAAAAATTGAAAAACAAAGATTGAAATTTGTTGCGCAGATCTTCTAGCAGGCACAATATCAAGTTATTGGTGTATTTCAAAGTTCGTCATGTAATGATGTTGTCATTACACAGCAGCAAAGTTTGTCAAGGGTTGTTTTTGCAAATCATCTTACTGAACTTATTACTTTTACTCGTTGAAGCTTTCGAGAATCATGTAACATGTTCAGATTGTTTTTGAATTTTAGATAGAGCGGCGAATAAGGAATTATTAGTCTGTACCAATAGAGTCCTATAGATTGCATGAAGATGATCATCATGTACGTTTTAGCATTGCCACTCACTATAATTGTCTCTTTAGAGTTGATAGAGAGAGCTTTGAAAACATTTCTTCTGGCTAAAAATGGTTCCAATCTGCAGAAATGGTTGGAAAAACTTTTCCTCGGCTTTAAAACTGATTCATTTCTCCTGGTGTTTAATCCGCAGAGATGGTATGATTTTGAAGCAGCTTTTCAGGAAACTCGAGGGCATAAAAGGAGGCGACAGAATAGAGTCGAGAGACGAGAAAATTCATAAACTTTAGAAACGTCCTCCCAAAGAGGCGGAAGTATATATTAACTTGAAATGAAAACGAGCAAATACCACCAGCTTTGAGAACTATGACTTGCAGTGCCGTGACGCGTCGCTCGAACAAACAATTTCCCTTTATAAATGAGTCCAGTTTAAAACGAGTTCGTTGTTTCAGTCATTATCAGTCCTTAGCTGAAGTCATTTGTCTCGGAACGTTCGCATCCCGATATGCAAAAAGATGTCGTAAAGTTTAGCTGGTTTCAAGATCTGATTTCACTGATGCTCATGAACGGTCGGGTATCCCAACTTACGCTTCGTTCAAGAATAATGAGTAAAATATTTTTCACTTTCGAAGTTTCAAAGTTGAAATTGGTAAACTTTAGAAGTTAAGACGCCTCGTAAAATATACACTTACATCATTCAGATGCTTCTACATAAAGATTGTCTTAATGCATTGGAATCGCTTACAGACCATAAAATTGTGTATCTAAAGTTAATGTTTGCTATTTATCATTTATGTACAACTAAGAAGGAGAAGAGAAGTTGGAAAATTGGGCAAGAACCACAGCTTCGTAGGTGAATCCGAAAAAAGTGAAAATAGAGGAATAATAAAGGTAGGCAGAAAGGAAGAGGTATTCAGACAGTCATATTAGTATCATCTCTCACAACATATACGTTCACAACATATATGTTCTCTCGCACAACATATAAAAATAAAATTTTGAATGTGTTGCAAATAAGTTTCTAAACGCTCCAAAAATTGAACAGATTCCAGCGGAAGTTTCATCTAGGTAAATAAAATAACTCTGTAGTTATCTAACTACGTCACACTGGAGTGAGTGGATTGGGGTAGAACTGAGAATCTGTAGAAAAAAATACAAATAAACAATCTTCTTGATTACCTATCTACTCTAAAAAAGTTTAAGACTATTGTAAACGTGATAAAACTTTTTCTTTTCCACTAGGAAAAACACGCGTCTGATAGCTGAGAATCGCCATCTCGCTCCAGTTTGTTGAACTCAAACGACGATAGATAGCGCTAGCGTCGTAGCGCTCGCCACTACCTAGAAGAATTGAGGCAAAAGCAGACAAAATATTACCAAGTCAAGTTCAAAATCACACATTCGTTGAATTGTGTTGTAGTGAATTTCGAGATTAGAGACAGCAATTATGTTACATTCTCTACACACAAAGTCGCGATCCTGATTTTCAGTTTTCTGTATGATAATAAGTTCCATAGAGAGTTCTGTACATTAATACACTCATCTCGCGTTAGTGGACCGGTATCGGGGGTTGGTGGTCCTCAAACGTGAAGCAATTCAAAATTTCGTTTGAACCAGATTTGAAACGACGACCGACTAAGCTAACGTAAACACTCAGGACCGTATGTATAGTCTCTGAACAGGTGCGTAAATACGTGCATCGCAAGTCTCAAAGTAAACAACTGCTATACTACGCATTACGGCACTGCCTTTTAGAGCTTGTAGCGCCATCGTGTGAGGCTCGGGGGGAGAGACAGAATCACTCAAGCATGAACAGCCGAGAAACTGGCACTCTACGAGTGGCGCTATAACGCGAGATGAGTGTATTTAATTATTTCTTATTGAATTTTTAATTGTATAAGTAACGTCGTAATAGTTGATCTACTGTCAGGTGAAAACGCAAAAAAGTTTCGAGGACTCTAGTTGAGATCGATATCTCAAACAATCCTCTCTCGATCTCGTGATCGAAATTCTCGCGTAACTCTCGTCTCGATATCATCTCGACTGTTGACTTTAAATCGAGAGTAATCTCGACCTCTCGTGAAGCTCTTCAAAGAGTACTAATAACGATAAAAAATCTGCCTTAGCATTTTTTCTTGTTTGTCTGATAATTATTTGTCTAAATTATTCGTCATTTCGATTATTCGAAATTCGGAATGTTATGAAGTCCTTGCAAGATAGAATTATGATGATGAATTTTTTGTTGAGCTAAGTTTCTAGGAAGTAATGAATGGCAATTGGAATGCTGCAAGATTGTTTTGTAATAGAGGAAGTGTTTATATCGATGCGATGGACTGTGTTGGAATGTATAATCAAAGCAATTCTGATTACTAAACGATCCTGGTGTGCCCCTGCCCATGCCGTTGCTGAAAGGTCGTTGTATGGTCGGTGGGTCGAGAACTGGTACATACAAGTCGAATGTGGTGTTGGGCACTACAAGAGAATCGCATGTGAGAGGTGCATGCATCTCCGAGATCCGTTTGCGGTTTATCGAGGTTCCACGTAGAGCATTGTGCCCGCTGCATAATATTAACATTAGTGGTGATTAGTGGGCTGCGGGCCTCAGATGCTGACCAATAGCTCCGAGCAGCTCCTCTTCTCTACACGCGACCTTCCAACCATTAATGAGCTTCTCCTAGATTGAGAGGATGGTATTTTAGACTTTTTAGAGCTTCCCCCTTTATCCTGCCCAGACTATTATCTTCCTTAAAGACGTTATTAGTATGTAAGTCCAGATTTTGAACTTTCTAGATTTTCTGCTCAGCTTCTAGAGAATGAAGCATTTCAAAACTATTTGGGAAGTTTCTCATCGAAGGTTTTATCGCTTACATTATTTATTGATTTTTATTACAGGCTTAACATCTTTTTGACGCCATCGTTTCAATATGACTTCAGATAAATGATTGTAGTGTAATTCGGTCTCAAGGATGAGCAATAAAGAACTTTAAATTTATAGTAGAAAACCTTTGGAAATGATAGTAGTTTTATTTATCAAAATATTTAAAATTGAAGATCATATAGAATTTAACAGGTCAAGGTAAAGAAATTCCAAATTAGAAGGTCGTAAATTTGAAACATTTAGAACATTCATAATGGATGTATATTTTAGTTTAAAAAGTTATTTAGTATGAAACTGAAATAATGAAAATAATAGTTAGAAAAATTTAGAATATCTCAACCCAAGTCAACACTGGGCATTTGCAATATTAAAATCTAGAAAAAAAAAGGGAAGAGATAACTTCCCTTTTGCGACATACAGAGCAATATCTTCGTAGGGTCAAAGAGGAAATTCCAAGACATTCGGAATCTATTATTGGGAAGCGTTAAGAAAAGCAATTTAGATAGGATTATTTCAAGTTAAAATTTTCATGGGAAATTGAAAATAACAGAATCTTTTACTACTGGGAACCAAGCCAACTTCACGATCTGAAAATTGAAGATTATCACTGAAATTTTATTGAGATTAAAAGAAAACTCAAATATTTAGCATTAAAAAAATTTAAGAATCCAAGCTATTGAATCAATCGAAGTATTTGGAATATACAAGTCATACAGAATTCCAGTTTGGAGGATATATAAGATTAAACAAAAAAATGCATTAAAAAAATGTTTGAAACAAAAATTTTAAGGATTAAGCTTCCAGAGCAAAAAATGAAATACAAGTTTTTGAGGTCATGAACTGCTATGAAATAATGAACTTCGAATTAAAAATAAAACTTGAATGAATTTTGCATTGAAAATTTTAAAATATTATGTCACGCGCTTTTATCTAAGAAAGCATAAAACACTTCTACAAATCGATGTAGGGTACGCATGTTTCATGAAAAGTATTTTCTTTCATATCTATTAGAAATATAGGAATTTATAAAATAAACAGTTTGATGAAATTTGATCCCCAGCCATTCATAAAACCAGTCTAAATAAGTTACTAACAAATAATAATTTATTACAAATATATAATGGCAAAAAATAAATCAACTGGTCTGTTCAAAATGCAAAAAAAAATATTCCACTAAAAAAATATCTCTGAGCTGTAAAATAAAAAATATAATAACAAAATATCAAGAACATTGTATTAATAATAATAATAATAATAATAATAATAATAATAATAATAATAAAATTTCAGGGCGTTGAGGAAGAATGTTGTTCGAAACATCTTTTGCATGAAATTATGATTTCTCAAAAGTAATAAGAGTCTCTGAAAATAGCTTCTTGGAAAAATTTGCAAAAACTTTGATCAATACATTTCTTTTCTCATATTTATCGTGTTTTGTTAATCAAGAAGGACACACTTGTAAAAAATTTCATCCATTATCCAAGATATCATAGCTTTCCAAATTTGAGGTGAACAATTAGATGTGGTATTCACCAAATGATCTATTATCATTCAAATTTTAGTGCGATTTGTTTAGAATTACCAAAATTGGATGCGTGAAGAAAAAAGCCCTTTGGACCCAGAATCCAAACACATTCCACAATCTACTATTTTACAATTTCAGAAAAATGTTTTACAGTAGTTAAAGAAAAAGAAAATTCTTCTTTTAAGGAAATATTGTTCGAACAATAAGCGACTAGTTTTCCAAAATATCATCTTTGAAATTCATGATCAAAAACAGTAACATCAGAGCTTAGTTACTATCTTGATCTCCCAGGTGCATACAGAAGTATAAATAAGTGGCGGCTGGTTTAAATGATATATCTTAATTTATAAATTTCAACGCCCTCCTTATAATAACTGAAATTGTTTATTAGAGTTTTTTTCAGGTGGTGAAAAAGCTGTGAGGTATAAAAAAATAAATCAGGCTGCTATCATCGTATCAATACCCTCGCTGATTCCTTAAATGTTGTCTTGAACGTTTTCTGTTTGTGAGTATACCGTTTTCAAAGTTTAATTCTGAATACCTAATCATTATTCATTTTTTCATGCGATACTCTGTAGAAAATAAATGTTAAATTAGTGCAAACATCATAGTTCTACCTTTTCCTAATCAAGTGATGATTGGCGGTTTCGTTTGATAACCACAAAACAATTTGACACAATTTTATAAAATTTTGTTCACATTATTCTAAAATTTTTACTTCTTTCTCATTAGAATAAACTAGATCCTCTAACACTAAAAGTATGGGTTTTGATACATTAAAATGAGGTATGTCGAAATAACAAGTATATAATTATTTGAACGGCTTGCATTTTACACAACACATTAAATATTCACTAAACTACTATGAGATACGTGAAAACATCATATAAGGAAGTAAAAGAGGTACAAAATAAATTCAAAATGTTGATTGTTTGTTCTATGTTGCGTGAAGAGACATATCGCGCCTAAAGCATGTATGCACAGAAATACATAAAATCTTTCCTCACTCAATGTTGAGTGTCTTAAGCGTGAAAGCCTTTGTCTACCTCGTAAATGGTGATACAAAGGTAAAACTGAAGGATTATTTGCAGAGGAGAGTACTTGCAACTTCGAACTTCTTTTTACAAAGTGTGTATGTACATACCATTTATACAAAGCTAGCATTCAGCATCTCGAGAATGCATGCACGCTGTCACGCGTGGTAATTTTCAGTGTGGCGTGCAAACCAACGGATATTGTGTTGGTTGCTCGATTTGCTCTTACAACTGCTTGCACTCACAGAGACATGATGCAGGTGCAGCTGAATCGTTCAGCGAGAATTCAGAATCTCCACAGTATTCTTGAAGAATTCAATAGTCAAGATTCAAAATTCATTGATGTCTCTGTTTACTGAAAATGATGAGTGTCAAATAAAGGTGAGTACACTGGAATCCCGAACAAAGTCATCCCGTTGTCAACATGCTGTGAGTTGAAAGCGGACAGTACCCAAGCGGGAAATTTTGCAAATACGCGGACGGTCGAAAACCACATAGGAATAGTTTATAGGCGCAATAAATTCTAAGACTAATGTAATAATAATTATCCTTGCTTCATTCTCCTACACCTCCCCTACTCAAACTTTTCCATGTAAATTCCATTTCCAAATCTTTCCATATCAATCGCTTCATCCCCAGTAGTATAACGAATCTGGAACCGAACAAGTTACGCTCACCCTAAAAGGGAAATATAACTGGGGCAAAATATTATATAATGAATGGTAATAATATTAAACTTGAAAGAAAAAAGTCTTATCTGAAGAATTGAAGCATAAACGACTTCTATTACAATATTCCAAACTTTCGATGGATAAATGAAATAAAAAGAAACTAAAAATACGTAGAAAAATATGCGTCATTTTTAGACATTTATGAGTAATGTTTATTATATATAAGTGGAAAAAAGGAAAGAGGGAGAATGGAAGTATAAGGTGGTTCGAGAAAATTGAGATAAAAAGGAGTAAAACACGATTTAAATCAAAGATCAAGAGTGAGCAACAAGAAACAACAGAATGTTACAAACAGGAAATGAGTTGAGAAGATAAAGAGAGAAAGAGAAAAATGAGACGTTATAATGAAAGGAACGGTAGAAGGAGTTAAATCCTAAAAATTTAACAAGAAAAAAAGATGAAAGAAAACAATGTGAAAGAAAAAAAAATCAAGGAGAAGGTGTGGAACAAAGTAAATATGGGAAGAAATAAAGAGGATAAGGATAATGAAAAATAGGAGAATTATAAGTACAGAATGTTGTGTTCAGAGGTTGATGAGTAGAGAGAGAAAATAATGAAGCAGACGACGTTACGATGTGGATAGGACGTTTCAATTCTATCAAATTTTTATGAATTCGAGTTTTTTAGATAGACTTATAGCATATAGAGAACCTTCATTATTTATTTTGACGCTAAAATCCCCAATAATACTTTGCGTCTATAAAAAAACTCAAATATCTCTGCTGAATGATCTACTCAAACCCTCAAACTTTGTTATCACCTTTTTCCGTAAGTTATTCCCACACCTATAGCTATTGTTAGGGTGCACGATGTAAAATAAGCCTGAAAAAAGACAGATAGGGTGATTTTTCCATGGAGAAGGGGGAAGATTAAACACTAAATTTAACATCTAGAAAAGAAGCAAAACAATTTGTAATGAAACGTTTCATTTTTATTTATTTCTACATTATTAAAATATTCTATTTACTCAATTTTTTTAATCTAAACGAAGCCTTCTAATTATTGTTTTGTTTACAACGTAGAAAAGAGAAGCAGAATCATCCTAAAATAGAGATACAACTTTTACACGTTTTTCTTCATTCAATCTACGAATTGGAAAGGCATATGTGAAATATAGATTTATGAAACCATTTTTTGGTTTACAACTTGAAAAAATATAAACATCAAAGAAGCAAAAATGCAGAAAAAAAGAAGAAGACTGTGAACCCTGTTATTTCCCCAATCGACCGCAATAAGCCCCTTCCAAATCTCCTTAACAAACTAATCACATCTTATTATCTGTATACATCTCTGACAGTCTCGTCTACATATTTTCCTCTATTCTCCCACCCCTTCATCTTTGCCGGTTTTCTTACCCCTCCCTGCCCCCCCCCCCTCCTCATATATATCTCTCCACTCCAGACTTCCTTCTTATCTCCACTGAAATTATCATTCCTTTCTCATTCTTCATACTATCTCCTTCTCTTTCTCTCCTCCCAACCTTTTCCTTCTCTCATATAATCTCCCTACCAAACTTTATCTTCCGATGCTCTCTTCGTTTCACCATGCCATTAAATTCGCCTCTTACATCACCATCAATTTTTTCTTGTGAACATCGTCGCTATAGATAATGTGCATGAAAACATAGACAAGAAATGGAACAATGTGAGAAAGGAAAGGAAAAATCAAGGAACACAGTGGAAATAGAAAAAGAAGAAAGTAGAAGTCAAGGATAATAAAGAAAGATGGAAGGAAAGTATTAGAAGGAAAAATATGATAAACGGTAACCCAGGTTATTTCAAGGTAGGGAAATAAAGACAAAAAAAGACAAAAAAGAAGATGATGTTCAAAGAAACCCGTATTCAAAAAAGTTGTTCGGAAAGATAAAAAAAAAATGAAAATAATTGAATCAGAAAAAAGGAAGAGGTAAACGAAAATAGGAGAAGTGGATGAATTAGGGCAAATTTCCAGGAATGAGGAGGATTATAAGGTTGATGAAGGAAATGAAGCGAAAAAAGTGAAATGCAGGAGAAGAAAAAAAGATGATGAGAAAAGGTACAAATATATAAGGACAAAGTATAAAGAATCACAACAAGGAAAATACGTCGAAAAAGAGGAGATAACATGAAGCAGACATGATGAATATTTTTTCTTCCCTTGAATAAGTTTCTAGATGAGATATTAATTGATGGATCTGTACTGAAGATACTAAAGTGACATTGGTCGTTACCGAGGGTTGGGGGAATGTAGCGCGGCTTTCACACTGGCGGCGCTGGTATAACTTGTGAGCCAGGACACGCATACATCTCCGCGCCCAGGGAACAACACGACATCGACTTGTTTATGTGCCCAAGAGCTACTTGCCCCTGTGGCGGTCAACTAAATCACACCCCGCGGATTTTATATTAAAACAAATAATTAATTCAGATACCCCGGCGCGCCGGGTGGTCCAAGTTCGCGCACAGTACCGCCATGCAGAAAGAACTTAAGTAACGATACGATTCGGTGAATAAACATTCCTATCACACCCATCTTCCTAAACATTCACGAGTTCCGAGCTATTCATTCTCACGGACTGATATCGATTAGATCCTTCTTCGTTTGTTACAACACACTTCCACAAAAAATGCTGATAATTCCTGAAGGAGACAAACTGCTTTGTAAGATGGTTATCGGATAGCCGAGGATCCGATTTCTAAGTAAGGATTGGCCATTTCTTGTAAAGTATTTACCATAATTAAAAACAGTTCAAAGAACTTTCAGAGTAAATATTATCGAATTATTGTTTTCGGTATAATCTTCAGAGAAGAATGTTCAGTAGCACGTAACGAATATCTTCCGCTTTCCTAATAATCCCGACAAATCGTAATTACGATATCCGGATGTAGTGTAGGGTTACAGAAAATAATGTATATAATGGTTTATTCCGAGGTCTACTAGACCTACAACAGAATATCTCATCATCATTTACTCAAATAAGGAAATAATGAACATTGAAAATAATAATTACGTGTGGAAATAAAAATAGAACATTATGGGGAGCGAGAAAAAATATATTGAAGTGCATGCTTGTATTCGCAATTAAAACAAGCAAACTTCCTAGATGGTGTTTCACGTAAATTGTGAACTGTCTATCCTATGCTTAAGAAGTCTCGTATGTCAGCCAAGAGTAAGATTTGAGTTTTATTCCATTCTTCTTATTCAAGTTTTTTTCGTTAATTTTGAGACTGAAACCATGATAAATAACTTTTCTCCTATAAAAAAAACGTACATGTTATTTCAAAATTGATACTTTACCTTTTTTCTAACTTTTTTTATGAGTTATTGCCTCTTACCCTCTCATTCTCTCTTACTTAACACCCTGCCAATTACGCCACATCCTCCCTAATAACTATCCCCTTCAGTCATAACATTTTCTTTCCTGCTGACTACCTTCTTTTCTCTCTATCCCTATAATTATCTGTTATATTGCCCGTTGACCCCCCTTTCCCTCTCTCTCTCTATTAGTTTCGCCTTCCTATTTGATCATGTAGATGTAACCATCTTCTCAAAGGGAGATTCACCTCCTTCCAATTCTTCAAACTATGGAAAGACATAACTGCCTTTTTGTCTCACCTCCCATAACCTTTTTCTTTCTCTCTCACATCTTCCCCTGTAATATCTTTGCCAACTTCATTTACTTAATTTCTTTACTCCTTTGTGGTCTTACATCTACCTCTCTTAACGCTACCATCCTCGCGTGACCATTGAATGGATGTGAAAACGAAGGCAGGAAATTAATCAATGCAAGAGAATATGAAGGAAAAGGAGAGGAGAGGAAACTCTAATGAAAGACAAAGGAGGGTGGATGAGGAAAATGGGATTAGAAAAATAAAGGCTGGAATAAGGAAAGTATATTTTTCACACTTCACTACTATATTTCTTGGTCTTTCTTTGACTTTCATCTTGCTCTACACTGAGAGAAGGTAAGGGTCGTTGTTGTACCGAGCAGAGGTCAGCAGCAGCTGTTTCGATTTGAGATTGCTGCTGCGCGAGTTTGGCACAGCAGTGCTCCCATTTGGACGAACATCCTTCCCAAATATTGGGATGTCGATTGTATCGTACTGCAGCCTTCTACTTCTGGCACCGCAGTGCTCCCGTGCACACTCATCTTCCTCTACAATGTTTTTCCGCCAACATTCTTTTATCCATTTTATCCTTTCTGCCCGTGTCCTGTTTACCCTTTAACCACATGTATTTCTCTTTTCTTCTTAGCTACTCTTACTTTGCTCCAATCGTTATATTCCCTCCTTTTCTTCACTGTTATTACTTGATACGAGATACAAGGGTCGAATCTGATTATCATGGATGAATGATGGCAGGTTTTCTTCTTCGCAACAAAGTTGGCTAATGTTTAAAATTTCCGGTTTGGAATCGCCGATAGCGTCGAATCGTCCATGTGTACACGAAGGCTTTACGATTTTGTTAACCTCGATATTATTCTCATTGACATTTGAGATGTGCATATCTCGGTCCCTGATCTCACTCACATTGGGTGCTGCAAAATATGGACCTGTCTGATGCATTCTTCGTGGACGTGTGTGCATCTTCTTGCCGTTGTTGCACGTCGTTGCTTTTCAAGAAGCGACTTTGCCGTTGCCGTAATCTCTTGCCGATGGATTTAAAACTTTGACATTCCGCCTTGAGAGAATTGTGTTCGCCAGTGAGGAGAGACAAAAAAAGAATAGAAAGAGCTTTCGCCGTAGGGTACTGCATGTAGTACCCAGACTGCAAAAAAAAGCTCAAGTCTTCTTAATCCACGCAAGAATGCATTAAATGTGGTTATTGAATCGCCTTATGACAGTTGGAGAGCATTTGCAATGAAAACAAGCTGCATTCATGAATAGATAATCATGGAAGAGTAAGTGCGTTATTTCGCTATATGGAATGTTATTAAATTCAACTAAGTCATCCTAGTTATTCCACCGACGGATGATAAGATAGAAAACTATAATAAATTGTTGATATTAGAAGGTAATATTCATATTCGTGTACGTCTGTATCAAAACAGCCTATTTTGTCGCTTGTTATTATGACTCAACTTCAAACACAATAAGTTTAACGTTGTATTTGTTTTATTGAGTATAATGTTGACTTGAGAGGGTTCTGTCTCGATTGTGGCCAGGAAGGAGACTTAGGGCAACTTTGCTTAGGGGTCGAAAATGTACGTCTTGCGTTTAAAGTTAAGGAGTGGGGGGGGGGGGGGGGGGGGGGGAATCAGCAGAGGAAAAATGGAAAAGGGAGGACGAGGGTGAAGATTCAGAAGAGGGTAAAGTAAAGAAAACCAAAGTCAAACGAAAAACACCCGAA
>WSXT02021440.1:0-14129 GCA_011762715.2 Neuroterus valhalla | reverse complement strand
TTATATTTTATGTTTTATATTTTATATTTTATTTTTTATATTTTACATTTTATATTCTTATATTATATATATTTTTATTTATTTTTATTTTGTTATAAATTCAACTATTTTGTCGCAGTCGTCATTTTAGGTAAATAGTTCATCGTTCTCGGTGGAAAATCCTTCTACCTTCGGAAAAATTTGTCCTTTAGGCTGGAAATTCAATTTTTCGGTTATTAATGCAATTGTTCCATCCAAAGTTAGTTTTTTGGTATTTTAAAGTTATCTCTTCGAGTCGGAATTCAAAAATGATGAAGACCTACATATCGCTTATTCCTAATTTCATAAGACACTGCTTTTGGATCTTCATCCATATTCTTATGAAATTATTCCATAAATTTCCCAAACGGAAGCTTTGATCATTTTTGCTATCTTTCAACTTCTACAAGATAAATGTGAACCCTAGATGTCAGTGACCCTCTAAAAAGTCCCCATCCCACATTTCATTTTGTTGATTCAATTCTTCGAAAATAAGTAATTCGTTTTTACTACAGTTCGAAAAAGTCGACTGGCTATTCAGAAAGATAGGAGGCAGGAGGAAACGTTTCCGAATTGCGCTGGTTTTCGACCATATTTCAGGAATCTTTTTCTAAAAAGTTGGAGGGAAAAAGACGTAAGGTTCGGATCGTTTTGGGTGTATATGAGCATTATGTGTCTGCGTTTATATTCTTTATGGTCACATGGTGTTTTTATGGAAAGAGGGTCGCAGTGGAAAATGGGCTCGCTCACTTCTGGCTCGAAGCGAGAGGAGACACGACAAACAAGAAAATCCGATAAGATGGAAAGGTTCGCTAATGTAAGGGACACGCCATTTTGGAGGAAAAACACAAGGAGAAAACTGGTTTAACGTGAAGTTGATGATCTTGGTGATAAGAAATTCTGTGTATTCATAAATTCCATTAGTCATAAAAAAACGATGTGTGCGTTAATAGACTGCACGTTCGAAGCGTAAGCTTGCTATAAAGAAGAGAAGAAAAGAGTTTGGAAAAGAAGAGAAAAATAAGGAAAGAAGATGGAAGGAAAGAAGAAAAGAATAGAAGGATAGAGTTTAGAGAAGAAGGAAGGAAAAGAGTCAAGAGACGAAGAGAAGAATAGAGTAAAAAGAAGAAGGAAACAAGAAGGGAACAAGAAGAGAGTTAAGAGAAGAAGAGAAGAAGAGAAAAAAAAGTATAGAGCTCAGAGAAGAAGGAAAAAATTGTGTCAAAAGACGAAGAGAAGTAGAGAGTAAGATAAAGGAGAGGAAATAAGGAAAGAAGAAGGAAAGGAAGAGGAAGAGATCTTAGAGAAAAAGAGCAGATGAGAAAAATAGTAGGAAAGAGTTCAGTGAAGAAGGAAAGAAAAGAGTCAAAAGACGAAGAGAAGAAGAGAGTAAGAAGAAGAAGAGAAAAAGAAGGGAAGAAGGAAGGCAGGAAAGAAAAAGAGTGTTTACAGTAGATAATAAGTAGAGAAAAATGCAAGAAGAGAAGAAGGAAGGAAAGATAATAAAAGAGAGAAGGGGAGTGTTAAGAGGAGAAGATAAGGAGAAAAGACGGAAGGGAAAGGAGAAGAATGTCCAGGGAGTCCAGAGAAGACGAGAAGGAGGGAAGGAAAGAAGGAGATCGTAGAGAAAAAAGAGAGAAGGAGATGACGAGATGAAGAGAATAAAGAAGAAGAGAGTTAAGAGAAGAAGAGAAAAGGAGAAGATGGGAAGAAAATATGGAAAGAAGATGAGAGGAAGAAGGAGACAAAACGAGGAGAAGAGAAGGAAGAAGGACAGAGTTAAGGAAAAAAGAGAAGAGAAACAAAGAAGGAGGGGAGGTAAGAAGGAAAGAGTTATGAGAAAGAAGAGACTTTAGAGAAGAAGAGGAGGAAATAAAGAGTTGATAAGAGAATTGAGGAGGAGAAGCGTATTGAAGAGAACAAAGTTAAGAGAGGAAAAGATCTGTTAGAAGAAGAGAAGAGGAAAGGTGAGTAAGGGGGAGAAGAGAAGATGGAAAGAAGGTAAGAAACAATGGAGAAAGTTAGGAGAAAGAAGAGAAGAGGAGGAGGGAAGATACGAGAAGGGACTTGAAAAACAAGAGAAGAAGAGAATAGAGTTCAGAGAAAAAGAGAAGATGGAAGTTAAAGCAAGTAGGGAAGAAGATAGTCAAGAGAGGAAGAGACTTAAGAGATTAGGGGAAAAGAGAATGAAAGAAGATGAGAAGATGGAAAGAGAGAGTTAGGAATAGAAGAGTAAAAGAGAAGCAGAGATTTTGGAGAAGAAGAAGATAAGAGAAGCTGGGAAGGACAGAAGGAGAGAGTTGAGGAAGAAGAGATGAAGAGAAAAAGAGAACAAGAATTTCAGAGGAGAAGAGAAGAATATGGTAAAAGGAGGGTAGAAGAAGAGACTGAAGAAAGAGATAGTTCGAAAAGAGGAGAAGCAGAGGAAAGAAGGAGGACAGAGTTAGGAGAAGAACCAAAGGTGATGAGAAGAGAACTAAAAGAAAGAGAGTGGAAGAGAAGGAGAGGAATAAACAGGAGGAGAGAGTCAAGATCAGAAAAGAAGGAAATAAGAGGGTTAAAAAAAGAAGATCAGCAGAGAAGAAGGGAAGAAGAGAGTCGAAAGAGAATGTAAGGAAGGGGGTTAATAGCAGAAGAAAAGGAGGAAAGAAGAAAAGTAGAGAAATAGGGAAAGAGAAAGAAGAGTAGAAGAGTAGGAGAGAAGAAAAGAGTTTTGATGGGAAGAGAGTCGAGAAAAAAGCGAAGAGGAGAATGAGAGGAGAAGAAAAAAAGAGAAGAAGGAAAGAGAGAGTTAGGAGAAGAAGAGACAAAGAGAGGTAAGAGAAGAAGAAGAGAAGAAAAGTAGAAAAAAAGGAAACGAGAGATAAAGAAGATAATTCAAGAATTTTGTAAATGATTTATGTTTTCTATTAAAAAGTCTTATTTTGTTGTTAAAAACTGATCCTTCTTATTGTTGGTGGAAAATTTTATAATTTGTCTGCAAATTTATGTATTTTGTTCTAAATTAGGCACTTCCTTGAAAAAATTCATTAATATTATTGGTTTCAAATGGTTTTTTTTCGATAGAAATTACCTCTTTTTTGTTCATGTATCTGTTTTGTTTAGAGAATGAAGTTTTTTGTTGATAATTGTATTCCTAACTCCAAATTACACGATTCCGTCATCAGTTGAAAATTAATGCATTTTGTTTTAGATTCCTAAAAAAATTCCTTTTTTTGGTAGAAAATTATTCTGCTTAAACTGGATGCAAATAAAAAAATTTAGTTGACGATTTGGATTTAGAGTTGTGACTTTCCCTTTTTTGGTAGAAAATTGATTTTTCCTATTAAAAGTCTTTACTTTGTTTGAAAATTCTTTCAATTGAGTGACGATTCCAACTATTAAGTTAAAAATTCTACTCTCCCTTGAAAATTCGTTTTCGACTGGTTTGAAATTTGTTAAAATTTAATCTTTTTTGGTTCAAAATCATGTGTTTCCAATTAAAGATTCGTGTTTTTTTTTTCGAAACTTCTCCTTTTTGGGTATAATTAATATTTCTTGTTTTTAAAAAAAAATCTTTTTTAGTTGAAATATCGAATATAACATTTTTTGTGGAAATTTTTTTATTTTATACAAAGTTCATCTATTAGTTAAATTTGAACTAATGAAAGTCTTTGTTAAAAATCCTTTTTGGTCAAAGTATCGTCACTTTTGTTCGAAAAGATAATTGTATTGTTGAAAATTAACCTTTTTCGTTCCCTTCAAGAATTACATTAATTGGTTTCTCAGGAAACTGTCTATCAAGTTGAAAAAAAATCTTTCTTACCTAAATAATAATAATATTTTTAGATTTCAAAGTCAACCTTTCCATAAAGCAATCATTTACAGAAGACTTCCGTTTAGCTGAACTCTCGTTCAGCTGAACTTCCATTCACCTGAACACCTCAACGCTCGTTTAGCTGAACTCCAGCGGCCCCCTCTACTCCCACTTATTTCGAGTAGACACGACAACTGACGGTAACAACCAATTAGATGTCACCTCCAGAAACACCCATGCGGAGGGGGACAGTGGTGGGAATTTCTCCCGAGTTCGGCTAAACGGAAGTCTTCTGTATTTAGTCTGGAAAATCAATTTTATTGTTTAAAATCTATCCCTTTTAGTAAAGAATTATAGTATACAATAATTATGCCCTTTATAAGAATTTTTCATCAAATGGAAATAAATGAAAAATGTTACCTCAGAGGGGGAGGGGGGCTGTGCTCATATTTGTTATTTTCTGTGGAAAAAATTGGTGCGCCTTCCCACTTCGAATAATGAACTACAAATACTTTTTTATAATTTTTTTGTATGTGGATGATAAAAATAATTTTTCTCAAGCGAGGGAATAATTAGGATTCCAAATTGAAAAGGCCAAAATGACGAAAAGTCCTTTCGCTTTGAGCAGACCAGAAAAAGGCAGAAAGTCATTATGTCCCCCGTATTCTTACTTTTACTATTGTGCAATTTCCCGTTCGCCTGTCACTTCTGTCCTGTTGCGTTCGATCTCTCTTGTCTCAATTTTCTTCCTTTCTCTCTACCCAACTCGAGGCAATAATCGCAAACAATCTGCAATAGAAGTCAGTTAATTATGTTTATAAGGATTTGACCTTTCTCTCAAGGAAGAAAAAGTTCATGCACATTTTACAGGTTGTTAGAGATTGAGATTTATCATAAAGGCAGTCTTGCTACAGAACCTGGAAAACCTTGGAATCCTACAAAAGCCCGCCAATTTATTTGACACAATCCAGAAATCCTAGAAAAATCCTGTAATCTCAAAAACTACCCGGAATTTTCTGGAATTTATGAAAACTACCTATAAGGGTCCTCTAATTATTTTAAACTTCTTAGTAAAGCTGTTAGAATTCTAGATTTTTTAAAGGACTCATAGAAAACCCAGAATAGTCCTGGAATTCCGAAAAATATAGGGAAAGTCCAAGAATTTGAAAGGAGCCCAGAAAACTCCGCAAAAGTCGTGCAATTTGGATAGGCAGACAATGAAATCTTAAAAAATCCTGTTGTTTTCGAAAACTACCTACAAAGTCCTGGGATTTTTAAAAACTCCTCGAAAACTGCGCAGAAGACTTGAATTTTTCGGAGACAACCCAGAAACCTCTAATTTTTATAGACTACCTCAATGTCCTAGGTTTATTAAAAATTGTCTATAAAGGTCCTGGTTTATTTGAAAACTACCTTGTAAAATTTTGAAGGACCTGAAGTTTCTGGAAATTTCTAGAAACCCTAGATTTGTCCTAGAATTTCAGAAAAATCCCTGAAAAACATCGGGAAAGTCCAAGCATTTTTTTTTTTTACTTCGTGAGGAATTCTGGAAAAGTCCTGGAATTCCTAGAACTATCTATGAATGCGTTTCACTATTTGAAAACTACTTAAGAATTCTGTGAATGTCCTTGGATTTTCAAATATAAAGCAGGAGACCTAGAATGTTCCTGGCGTTTCGAGAAAGTACCTGGAAGCAACGAGAAAATTCAGTAATTTTTCTGAACTACCTGAAAAGCATCAGGAAAATCCAGGAATTTTGTTGAACCATCTCAAAAACTGCGCGAAAGACCTGCATTTTCGGAAGACAAACCAGAAACCCGAAAAATATCTTGCTATCTCTCAAAATCTGCATGAAAATACCTGAGGTTTTTAAAAACTACCTACAGAGGTCTTGTACTAATTGAAAACTACCTGTAAGAGCTGTCAAGTCCTAAAAAACCCCTCAAAAATAGAGTGAAAGTCCGAGAATTTGGAACGAACGCCTGGGAAACTCCAGGAAAATCCTGCAGTTTTTATGGACAACAAAAACCGTAAAAAAGCTTGTACTTTTCAAAAACTACCTGAAAAGCCCTGGGATCTTCAAAAACTACCTTTGACTAACCTTTCATTTCTTTGGAGTACCCAGAAAAACTGTGAAAGTCCTAGAGGACTACTCAGGAAACTCATAAAAATCCTTTTTTTTACAAAAACTACCTGAAAGGTCCCGGGATAATGAAAACTATTCATAAAGATCCTGTATTTCTTGTGAACTACTTGGATTAGCTGTGGAAAAACTGGAACTTCAACTTAAAAAGAGCTGGAAAGTAAGACATTTCCGAAAACTACATAGAAAACTACATGAAAGTCCTCAAATTTTCTAGGACTACCCAGAAAACCTAGAAAAATCATGGAATCTTCAGGAAAATACTATCTGAAAATAGTTGTGATTTTTTAGAACTAACTACCTGAAAAGGCTGTAAAAGTCCTATAATTTACAAAAAATTCTTTGGAACCCTAGAACAGTCCTGGAATGTTAAAAAATACCTGAAAACACCATAAAAGTCCAGAAGTTTTCAAAAGTTTTTTGAACTCCTCCGTAAAAAACCTGTTATTTACGAAACTACGTGAAAAAGCTGTAAAACTACTAGAATTTGTTGAAAATGCTAGGAAACTTCAAATAATCCAGGAGATTTAATAAACTACCTGAAAGACATCCGAAAAGTTAAGAAATTTGTAACGACTACCTGGAAAATTCCGGAAAAATCTGAAAATTATTTTTGACAACCCAGAGAACCTAGAAATATACTGCGATTTTCGGAAACTACCTGAAAAGTCTTGAGATATTCAAAAATTACTTATAAAGGTCATGCAATTTTTGAAAGTACCTGGAAAAGCTGTAAAAGTCCTGGAATCCTAGAAAAATGATTAGAAAACCCAGAATATTCTTGGAACACAGAAAAACTACCTGGAAACAGCATGAACGGCCAGGAATTTTCGAAAAATCCCTGAAAAGTCCTTGAATTTCTAGATTTTCTAGATTAGGAAACTACCAAAGGAAAGATCCTTAAATATTTATTGAGAGCCCAGACAACCTAGAAAAATCCTGTGATAACCTAAAACAACAGAAAAAGTCCTAGGATTTTTGAAAACTACCTGTGAAGGTCCTGAAGTTTTGGAAAGTACCTAGGAGAGTTGCAAAAGTTGCAAAGGTCCTGGATTCGTGAGATAATCATTTGAAAACCTAGAATAGTCCTAGAATTCAGATAAACTACCTGGAAACACTGTTAACGCATAGGAATTGTTTAAACTACCTGAAAAGTTGTTGGATGTGTAGAAACTGTAGGTCCTGCAGTTTCATCCAACTACCTACTGTGAAAGTCCTGGAATATCATAAGAACCATCGGAAAACCTAAAATTGTCCCAGAATCACCGAAAGCTACCTGAAAACACTGTAAAAGACCATACGATTTCAGAACGAACCCGATAACTTTCGAAATGTCCCGGAATTTTTGGAGACAATACAGGGAACCCAGAAAATCCTGCCAATTTCAAGATGTACCTAAAAGGTCCCGGGATTTTCAAAAACTACCCAAAAAGTCATTTGATTTGTAAAAACTACCTTTACAGGCCATGCCATTTTTCAACTACCTCAAAAAGCTATAGAGACCTGGGATTTCTAGAAAATTTTCAGAAAGCCTAGCTTAGTCCTGGAATTTTGAAAAACTATCTATCGGAAACTACCTATGAAGATCCTGTAATGTTTCGACACTTTCTGGAAAAGCTGTGGAAATTCTAGAAATCGCTAAAAATTCCTAAAAATTTTAGAGAAAGTCTGGGATTTCGAAAAACTACCTGAATAACATCGGAAAAGTCCAGGAATTTTTGGAAACTCTCTGGTAAACTATCTCAACGTCGTGAGATTTTCAAAAATCATCTACTCGTATAAAGGTCCTATATTCTTCTAGAACTGACTAGGAAAGCTGTGGAAGATCTGGGATTCTTAAAAATTCCTATAAACCCTAGATTTGCCCTGGGATTTCAGGGGAAAGCCTGAAAAACATTCAGATATCCCGGGAATTTTCAAAAACTACCTGGAAAATTTTCAAAAAATGCTGCAATTTTTGGAGGCAAGCAAGGAACCTCACAAAAGTCCTGTAATTTCATGAAAAACTACCGAAAAGCCCTGGGATTTTCGAAACTATCCTGGATGATCCTGAAGTTTTGAAAACTATCTTCGAATCCTAAGAAATTTCTGTGAATTTGAGAGAATAGCATGAAAAAATGCTGGGCTTTTTTTAACAGAAATTTGATTTTCTCAGGCATGATAAAAAATATCCATTCAATAAACACTCAATCAGTTTATATTTAAGTGACGGTATCGCGAAAAGTACACTACGTCAATCAAAAATTGTTGGTTTCTGATTAAGTATACAACTGTTCTGTTGATGAGTCGTATTTTTTGGTTTAAAAATTCATCTCTTTTGGTGGAAATTCTATTAGCTAGTTTAAAATCATCTGCTTCGCTGGAGGATTGAAATTTTGTTATAAATTCCTCTTTTTGTGTTCAATCCAACTTTTTCCATAAACAATCCAAATCTTTTTCGGCTCAAATAATCGAAAATTCTCCTTGTTTCTATGAATGTTCATATCTTTTGTCTAAATTTCTTATTTAAGTTTTAAATGATCTTTTTTGTTCGACAATTCAACTTTTTCTTTGGAATTTCTTTTTTTGGGTTTACTTGATATGTTTTTTTTATCTGAGATCAAGATCTTCTTCGGTTGGGAGAATACCCTTAATTTGGATTCTTGGTTTTTATTCCTGAATTCTGTGAATTTTAGACATATCGTTGATTGTTAGAATTGTTAGAAAATTGTTAGAATTGAATACAAATTTGAATTTGGTTTTTCTTGATTTTAAATTTTTTTAACTTTCTAATAATTGTAGGTACTGTTTTCCTTGGTATCTTCTCAGCTATGAAAGTTTGCCTCTTACTCGCAACTTCCACACTTTCTTAATAGCTTCCTTTGAATCCTGACACACCCACTTACGATAGCTATTAGGTGCGAACGATGAATTATCACGATAAAGTAGCTGAGTGATTATCGCTCAGGTAATTGAAAGTGTTCTCATCTCGAAGGTTACCTGTCCAGAACGTTCGCATTGAAGTATAGATTGCTATCCAAATTTGAATACATTATATTTAAAATCAAAGATTGGTCTCTTTTAAATTGTACTCGGACATCAAAAATAGTGTCACAGGAATAAGGGAAAAGTTTAAGATCTTTCATTTGAAAACAGTCAGCATTCATCAGTACAAAACTGAAATTTCGGCCGACATTTCGCTAACATTGCAGTCCACTTCTCAGGGGCTGGGGACGAACAAGCCCTATGCGAATCCCATGGACGCGCACAGTGGGAAAATTTCAATTTCAATTGGTTATATTTGCGATATTTACATAGCCTCATCCATCGAATTTTCCTTACAAAGGTGTTGAACTAGTGAAGTTTCTTCTTTTGAATGGAAATGTAACTTTTGGGTGAATATCCTGTATTCCGTCGATTGTTATAAACAAATTTTGGATATAACTGTTTACTGTTGCATTTTCGGATTTCAAATGTATCACTTACATAGGTTTTTATATAAAAATGTGGAGGATCAATTATAAGTTGCGAACAAGCACCATATAACAACTTAAGTTATTAATTTAAACAATTTTTATAAACAAATTCACATGTTTGGAATATCTGTGCATTAAAAAATTTGATTTTCTGTGTAATAATATACTTTCATCTGAAGAACAAGGATACTACACGTTAGAGTTCCAAGAAATAACATTTATCTTTGTTATAAATAATTTTCATAAATAAATTCTTCTATTTGGCATATCTGTTCATTGAAAACTTTTCTTTCCTGTGGAATCTTTTCTTTTCCTCTGAACAACAAGAATACTACACATTAGAATTCCATGAAACAACATCCGTCATTGTTTTAAACAACGTTTATAAACAAATTCACTTATTCGTTAAATCTGTGCATCGAAAATTTTTCTTTTCTGCGGAATCATTTATTTCCATCTGAAGATTAAGAATATTACACAATAGAGTTCCGTGAAACAACATTTGTCATTGTCATAAACAACTTTCATAAACAAATTCCTTTATTTGGCATATCTGTGTATCGAAAACATTTATTTCCTGTGAAATCTTTTATTTACATCTGAAGAAGAAGAATACTACACACTAGGATTCCATGAAACAAAACTTTTTATTGTTTTCAACAATTTTAAAAACAAATCCACTTATTCGGCATTTACATGCATCAGAAATTTATCTCTTATGCGGAATCATTTCTTTTCATCTGAAGAATAGAATTGGCGCACAACTGACTTTCGTGCAATAACATTTATCATGTTATTAACAAATCATACAATCAAATCCACTTATTTTAGTGTCACTGCAATTGGCTACATTGATATAAAAACGTATTCCATGCCAAATAAGTGAAGTTGTTTATAACAATGTCAAATGTTGATTCATGGAACTCGAATGTGTATTATTCTTATTCTTTAGATGAAAATAAATGATTCCACTGAGAAGGATCATTTTCTACGCACAGATATGCCGAATAAAAGAATTTGTTTATAAAAATTGTTTATAACAATGACGAGTGTTGTTTTATGGAACTCTAATGGGTATTAATCTAGTTTTCCACGTGAAAATAAATGATTATACAAAAAAGAAAATTTCTCGATACACAGATATGCCGAAAAAAAAGGATTTGTTTATACAAATTGTTTATTACAATGAGAAATGTTATTTCATGGAACTCTAATGTGTAATATTCTTGTTCTTCAGATGAAAATGAATGATTCCACAGAAAAGAAAAATTTTCGATGTACGGATATGCCGAATAAAAGAATTTGTTTATGAAAATTGTTCATAACAATGACGAGTGTTGATTGATAGAACTCAAATGTGTATTATTCTTGTTCTTTAGATGGAAATAATGATTCGACAGAAAGGGAAAATTTTCGATACACAGATATGCCGAATGAAAGAATTTGTTTATAGAAATTGTTTATAATAATGACGAGTGTTGTTTCATGGAACTCTTATGTGTATTGTTCTTGTTCTTCACGTCAAACTAAATGATTCCACAAAAAAGAACATTTTTCGATGTACATATATGCCAAATAAGTGAATTTTTTTTAAAATTGTTTATTAGGATTACAAATGTTATTTCACGGAACTCTTATGTTTAATATTCTTGTTCTTCAGATGGAAGTAAATGATTCCACAGAAAATGAAATTTTCGAAGGACAGATGTTCCAAACATGTGAATTTGTTTATAAAAATTGTTCAAACTATTAACTCTAATTGTCATATGGTGCTTGTCACAATTGAAAATTGATTCTCTATATTTTTACAACAGAATTCATGTGAGTAATTTATTCAAAATCCGAAAATGCAACAGTTAACAGTTATATTCATTAATTTGTTTATAACAATTGACAAAATACAGGATATTCATCGAAAAGTTACATTTTCATTCAAAAAAAGGAACTTCACTAATTCAACACCTTTGTGAAGAAATATCGATGAATGAGGCTATGTAAATATCGCAAATATAACCAATTGCAAATCATAAGTTAAATAACGAATTCAAAAAACGTGCACCTACACGTTGAAGTACGATTCTTCATGAGTTTTTAAGAAAAAAAGATCTGATCCGTTAAAAATTGAGGAGTCGACTTATTTCTGTCCCAAAAAAGTGCTTTTTTGCCACTGTGGGACGTGAGAATAATCTTTCATCCCTTTAGTAATTTATCAATTTTGAATTTCAAATTCTCATCTAGAAAATTATTTGTTTTCTAGGAATTTTATATTTTTGGATGAATAAATAATTGAACTTTTTTGTAGAGGCGAAAATTTTCCTTTCGGTAAAAATACTCCTTTTTGGTTAAAATCAAACTGCTTTTTTAAAAATCGAAACTTTTTTGGTAAATTCCAGTTTTTGTTGGAAACTATAATTTTGGTCTGAAAATTCAACGATTCACTAAAGAATTGAACTATCGCGGTAAAAATTTCAATTTTTCTTTCAAAGTCTCTATTTTTGGGTCAAAACATACCTGTTTCGTAGATTATCCGTCCTTTCGACTTCGAAAATTCAACCATTTTGTTGAAAATAGGTCTAACGCGTATCTAATTAAATTATTATTCTCATTAACATTATTATTATTATTAACATTATTATTATTATGCTATCATTACCATAGTTATTATTTCTTACAAACTTTTTTCAATTTCATTTTTTGACGTATTTTTTAATAATCATGTTGGATTGAAATTCTGATTATAAGATAAAAATTCTGCCCGGTGCGCGGGCACATTCTCATCGCGCGCTTCGCGCGCGGCTCGCTTCGCTCACACGTGCAAGCGCGCCTAGGGCGCGCGACTTTCGGATCACGCGCTTCGCGCTCGAAGGTAATCTCACCTCGCGCTCCGCGCTCGGTCATGAATTTACCTCGCGCTACGCGCTTGGCTTTTGTACCTCCCTACAGTTGTATAGAAAGCTTGTGAAACTCAAAAGCAAAATGTCGACTACTTTCATTTGATGATTGTGAATTCTCTTTTGTTAAAGCTTCTCTTGGTAAAGAACTTGCGTCTATTTGATTTTTTCCTAAGCTTGTGTCAATTGTAAAAAAGTTCATTTCTCTCATTTTTCATATGCTTTTTTATAAATGAAGCTAAAACCACTTATCCTATCAAAAAGTTAATTCTACGAAATTTGTAGATCTTTTTTTGCTGCACAATTCTAGTTGTGTTACATTCTCCCGTACCTTAAATAGTTTGACCAAAAAATGAATATTTCTATTTTTCACTATTTTTTGTGCGACCGAAATTGGAATTTTCGATTTTCTGAGAAAACTCGGAAAGTTGTAAAGATCATCCTAGAGGACTCACAAAAATCAACATTTTTTTCTTCAAACCTTTTTTCATTCCTTGCGTTGTTTGCGTGAAAATTCTCATTTTCGTTTTTATTTTCGAATTTTGGAAATGCCACAACTCTGGCAATTTGGTTTTTATCAAAAAAAAAATCATGGGGATAAATTGTTTCACTTTTTACCTATTACAAGAAACCGTACTTGGGATTTTTTAGTCTTGGAAAAAAAAGTCCAAAAATGTTTTCAGAATTCTCCTCCTTTTTTATTTTTTATCCAAAACAGCTGGTTAACGAACTCGACTTGTATTTTTGGTCCGTGAAAATGGGTACCAAAGCACGATCGAATATGATCATTCTTTTGAAAGTTATCGAGTTCACAGATTATTTTTTTTTTTTTTTTTTGTGCGATCAAGAATGGAATTTTCGATTTTTTCAGAAAATTCAAAAAGTCGTCCTTACAATCTTGTAGGGCTCCCAAGAAGAAACATTTTTGCTTTGTGACTTTCTTTTCAATCTTGCGGTACTTGGCTGAAAATTTATCATTTTTATTTATATTTTTGAATTTTGAAAATGTCAGAACTCTGACAATTTGGTTTCTATAAAAAAAAATCATAGGGATAAACTGTTCCACTTTTTACCTACTATGAGAAACCGTACTTTAAATTTTTGAGTCTTGGAAAAGAAAATCCAAAAACATTTCCAAAATGCTCCCTATCTATCATTTTTGATCCAAAACAGCTAATTAACGAACTCGACTTGTATTTTTGGTCCCTAAAAATGTTTGCCAAAGCACGATCGAATATCATCATTCTTTCGGAAGTTTTCGAGTTCACAGATTATTTTCCATTTTTTTTGTGCGATCAAAATTTGAATTTTTTATTTTTTGAAAATATTCAAAAAGTTGTGATGTCCATCTTGTAGGGCTTCCAAAAAGATACATTTTTTCTCTTATACTTTTTTCCATATCTTTCGTTGTTTAGCTAAAAATTCCCATTTTTTGGTTATATTTTCGAATTTTGAAAATGCCGTAACTCTGACAATTTTGTTCTCATCAAAAAACATGATAGAATAAATTGTTCCAGTTAATACTCACTGCAGGAAGTTGTACTTACAATCATCAAGTCTTGGAAAAAATGGTCTAGAAAATTTTCAAAATGCTCCCCCCCCTTTCATTTTTAATCCAAAATATCTGGCTGACGAACTTGACCTCCAGTTTCTGACACTGGAAGAGTTTACCAAAGGCCAATCAAATCGATTAGTTTTTTTTAGAGTTATCGTACTCACAGAAAGACAGACAGACATACAGACATACAGGCAGACAGACATATTCTTAAAAACCTGTTTTTCTGGTTCAGGAGGTCTCAAAACGTGGACATTTGACAAAAACGGGG
>WSXT02021429.1:0-14130 GCA_011762715.2 Neuroterus valhalla | reverse complement strand
CAAACTTCTGGCAACAGGAAAGTGCTCATTTTTAGTTCCACTAGTTTGATCTCCTTATGTCTATTCTCCATGTTCGCCATCATTGGTTCTTCCGATGTTTCTCCTATTGAACATGCCTATCTTAGAATATTGGTTCCTTAAGAGTGGAGAAGAGGAAGAGTCACTCCTGTTTACAAATCAGGGGATCGCGGTGACACTTGAAACTATCGGACAATAAATATATGGTGTACCTTAGCTAAATTTCTTGAGAAAATAGAGAATAAATACTCCAATTCATTCCTTGCAACATCTGGGCATCATAAGGGGTCGCATCTTGGCTTTCTCTTTTCGATGTCTCTTGTCAACGATGTTACAGCCGTTTACAAATTTGGTTCCTTTCTACTCTATGCTGATGACTTGAAAATGGACTCCCTTATGGATTCCATTGAACTAGAAAGTGATCCTAGTAGATTTGAGGATTAGTGCTCTTTAAATGGGTTACGGCTCAACAATAAAAAATGTTCAATAATATCCTTCACGCAAAGATGTAAAACTTCAATGCATCATTATATAATTTCTGATGAGGTTCTACTCAGTTTGGTGCGATTTGGGGAGCTGGGACATATATATTAAGTTGCGGCAGCAATTTTGAAGGGCAGGACCCGGACTAGTACCATAATTTGTTGCTAATTTGTTACGCAAGAATTGATTTTGTCGCTCATGCCGGTGCCGAGATACGCGTTGCCCCCTAGCTTAATATTAGGCTACGGCAGCATCATATGCTATCTCAGGAACGGAGAGAGATATCGATGTGATCCTTGCGGTTAATTTTGTTGCTATTCTGTTGCTAATTCGTTACGCAAGAATTAATTTTTATGCGCATGTCGTTTTCGGGATACGCGTTGCCCCCTCCCTTAATAGTAAGCACGTATATTAGGTTGCGGCAGCAATTTCAAAGGGCAGGATCTGTACTAGTACAATGATTTGTTGCTATTTTTTTGCTAATTTGTTACACAAGAATTAATTTTGTTGCTCATGCTGTTCCCGAGATATTCGTTACCCCCTACCCTAATATTAAGCTACGGCACAGCATCATTTGCCATCTCGAGAAGGGAGAGAGATATCGATGTGATCCTGGCGGCTCATTTTTGTGCTATTTTGTTAGTTATTTGTTACGCAAGAATTAATTTTTTTGCTCATGCTGTTTCTGAGATACACGTTGCCCCCTACCTTAATATTAGGCTACGGTAGCATCATATGCAATCTCAGGGACGGAGAGAGATATCGATGTGATCCTGGCGGCTTATTTTGTTGCTATTTTGTTGCTTATTTGTTACGCAAGGGATAATTTTTTTGCTCATGCCGTTTCAGAGATACTCGTTGCCCTCTACCTTAATATTTTGCTACGTCAGCATCATAGGCTATCCCGGGAATGGAGAGAGATATCGATCTGATCCTGGGGAACCAGGACTGGCATACAAGTGCTGGCTCTGTACTGGTAAAACTCTGGCCTAATGCATCGTGGCCAGACCTTATATCCCACAGTTATGCCAAGTGTCGGTTCAATACGAGCGAAACTCTGGCCTAATTCATGGTGAACAACCTGTATCTCAGACAGGTATGCCAATAGTTAGTTCAATACTGGTAATTTACGGGCCCAGTTTCAAGTGCTAACAATGGCTGGCCTTTTTCCAGGTGGAAATTTACAACTGGCTTAGAACCGCACCAGTACCACCAAGAATTTGTGGCACTGGCGTGGTATTGTCATAACACCGAATGACAAACGACGTTATAGTGGTATTGTTACCAAAGGTAATACGACTAGGAGCTGGCACTTGGTACTGTGATGGTACTGCAGATAGTACTATGCCTGTACCGGAATCCGGTACTGGGACTTTATTGGCAATGTTACTAAAGGTAACACGACTGGGGGTTGGCGTTCAGTGCTCGTTTGTCACTAGAAAGTGTACTGTGCCTGTACTGTATGTATGAACTGGCGCTGAACTGGGATTGGTACCAAAGATTACACGACTCGGAGCTGGCAGTTGGTACTGGGGCGGTACTGAAGTTGGAACTATGCCTGTACCTGAAGTACGGAATCAAAAATCATGAGCAATTCACATAAAAAAAGATTTCGAAGGAAGCACACACTATTTACAGATTCATTATCAACATACTAATATTTATCCAGTAGCTGTTATTCTTAACGAATATATAACAATTAAAATTGCATGCACGCTGGCAGGATTTGAACCTCCGCATAAACTTATTTCCCTTACGCTCACTAGTCGAGACTCTTCACCATTACGCAACCAGGCCAGTTGATAGACGTCATGAAAAACAGGATTGCATTCGGCTGCAATTAACGTGCAGCCGAATGCAATCGTCATTGTGAGTTTTTATGAATATGAATAAATGCATTCATAAAGGTTCAAAGAACCCCATTCCGAAAATATCAACACATTAAAAGGACTTTTTTTAAGGTTCATAAAACCAACATTTAAAATCCCAAATTTATGCGAAATAAACATTCTAAAAAAAATTGAAATTCTCAGAAATTTGAGAGCTGATAAAACTCGCTTATAAACGTACTATTCCAATTTTTCTAGTTAGTTATGAGGGGCGCCGCGATTTTACTTTTTCCCGAGAGACTTCCGAATTATTGCTGCCATTGCCATTGTGCCTTTTTTCGCACGGATTGCCTGTCAGCCTCCCCCCCCCCCAAACATTAGGGATGATAAATGATATTCTACAGGGAGTTTTCTACAAATGGATATTCAAAGTGACCAAAGTCATCCTCGAAAGTGATGACGATGGTCCCCGTGCAAATGGCTTTGCCGACCAACACTTGGACCCGGTACTGATTTGTTACTAAGCCAGTACTGCGCCAACCCGCGACAGAAATCTTGAGTCGGTTGCTGGCCAGTATCAGTCCGACCCACGGCAGAACTCCCAAAGCGGTTGGTAGCCAACACTCAGATTTCGTACTGGTTTAGTAACAAGCCAGTACCAAGCCAACTCACGGCAGAACTCCCAAGCCGGTTGGTAGCAACACTCAGGTTAAGTACTGGTTTAGTAACAAGCCAGTACCACGCCAACCAACGGCAGAACTCCCAAGCCTGTTGGTAGCCAACGCTTGGATTTAGTACTGGTTCAGTAGCGCACCTGTGCTGAACAAGTATTATGCCGACGCTTGGCGTTATACCAGCATGCAGTACTCGGATTACTCCCTTCTACAACTGGCGCGGTACTATGCCATTTGTAAGGTCGTGTATAAGTTACACTTTTCCACCTGGGTATTTCCCAATGTTGAGCCAAGAGTCGGCTGCATACTAGCGCAATACGGGCTTTGCTCTCGTTGCAAGCAATGGCTGGCCCTTATGTCCCACAGATATGCCAAGTGTCGGTTCAATACGGGCAGAACTCTGGCCTGATTCATGATGGCCAATCCGTATCTCAGGCAGTCATGCCAAAAGTTGATTTAATACTGGTAATTTACGGGCCCCATTCAAAGTTCTAACAATGACTGGCCAGTATTTCCCAGTGTTAAGCCAAGTATTTTTATTAAAAATGTTCATTTAGAAACCGCATGAGCAAAAAAAATTAATTCTTGCTTAACAAATAAGCAACAAAATAGCAACAAAATAAACCGCCAGGACCACATCGATATTTCTCTCCGTTCCCGAGATAGCATATGATGCTGCCGTAGCCTAATACTAAGCTAGGGGGCAACGCGTATTTCGGAAACGGCATGAGCGATAAAATTTATTCTTGTGTAACCAATTCGCAGCGAAATAGCAACAAATTATGGTACTGGTCCGGGTCCCGCCCTTTGAAATTGAAGTCGCAACTTAATATGCGTACCTGGGACTCCTGTTGGATGAAGTATTTTCCCGCAATGACTAGGTTTCATATGCTACACATGAATCTTTCGGATCAATTATCTGATTCCCGTTTCATATGATCTATAAATTGACAGTGCTCAAAATCGTTTTCTTCGCTTTGCTGCCTGACAGTTGAGAATGGCAAAAATAGATGCGACCATAACTACACGATGCAATAAGAACATTGATAAACATCCCAGAGTAAGCGTCGAGATTTGTATTTTCTGATCCATGTTTGATTTACAACCTACTTATCAACAAAATTGACTGCTATCATTCTTGCTCAAATTAAATTGGATTCTTTAACAATGTCTCTCTGTAACTATACATTGTTTAAGTTATCTTCGCATCAAACTAAGTACGTTTATATGTAGTCATGCGTATTTGTAGGGACACTGATTTGTACAATAATTTTCAAAACTTCCTAATTACCTTTACTTATCTTTTCAGAACTATGTTGTGTAGACTTGCTTCATTTTATTACATTGCTCTGTTCCTATGATTAGAATTTCTGTATGGCAATTTATTTTTTTTTCGGAACTCTTCTCACTATTTCATTATTGTCCTAATTTTTACGAATCGTATGTACAAAAGGGCACTGCAAGTTCATTGTTACAATTATAATAATAATGACAAATGTGAACTATTCAAATAATCTAGAAACATGTTGAACAAGAAATATTACTTTCTGAATTGATCGACTATTTGATTTATCTCCAAAAAATTAAAATTCCCTAAAATTATCTGTGAAAAAATTTTTTATACAAACAAAAAATGTTTGAAACCCGAAAAGTAATTCAACAAATACCTGGGACATACCTAATAAACATATATTTCATCCGCGAATAAGTCTAATAAATATAAATGCTGATGGATAATATACAAACAGACCCACTCAAACACATCTTACAAATAAAAATCTGTGTGTGTGTGTATGTAGCTCATGTATGGACTCAAATACTACTGAAGTAATTTTGTTGGAAACTCTAGAGATACACGCGTAAACATGTTCCATTCAGTAACTTCTGTTCTCGTGTTAGAGTTGCAAATATTGCATGTTATTAGAAATGTTACTTTAACTTTGATCGTTTAACTTAGCATCAAGTGAAATAGTGGTCAAGTTCGATCAGTGAGCAATGTTTCGATTCGTATTGAGTGCGAATTTATCGATCAGACTGAGGCGAAAGTCACGTTGTTAACTTCAAAATCGAGTCGTGGTATTTCCATGGCAACACTCGAATCGTCTTGGAAGCTATAATTTAAGTTCACATTCTAACTCAATATTTTTCACTTATTATTACAATGAACATTTCATTATTTTAACAGTTCTGTCATTCACAGAATTTCAAACTGTAACATTTCAATAAACTGATGCAGGGCGCAAAATATTACATTATGCATCAATCATTTCAGTGCATTTCGTTAATTTCATTTGGACTTATTCGTAAAAGAAATTGATCATTTGTGAACATATCGGTGCAAGGTATGCTTTCATTGAAGCGTATGCTATTTATAATGAGTCCCTTTAACATCCGAAAAGTCAATATTTATGAAAAGAAGATGAAAAAAAAAATTTACTGTTAGTTATCCTACAACTCTGTCAAACAACATTATTTAGATGACAGTCCCAACGTTTTGAGAACACACTGTTCTCCTCATCAGGGTTATGGTTGTTTTTACAGAAAGGTTGAAGATGTTGTCATAGTGAGTAAATAATAAACAGGTATATCGCAGTCGTTTTCATGTCATCACTTCTGGAGTATATGTAATCATGTCGAATTTAGAAGAGTCAAAAAACTCAAATGAGTTGTCAATAAAAAAGTGGAAGATAACAAAGAAGCAGGTGAGAGCAGGAGCAAGAAGCGTCCTGCTTTCGTCGTGAGTCTCTCGTGTGTCATTTCTATTTCAGTTAGTTTTCGAGTTTATCATCAAGACTTCATGCCACCTATTTTGATGAAATCCAAAAGCCACCAAGACGACAAGCAATTGATCGATCAACATCTAAAACAAGCACGCGAAGGCATTCCGGGTACGAGAAAAAAACGAAGAACGAACAATAAGAAACGAAAGCATTTGATTACGCGATGCTCGATTCCGCCAATCTAGAACAGAGGAGCATCGAGAAAGAAGAATCTAATCGTGTGCGTACTGTTCAAACCCGATCGAATGAAACAATTACGCAAGGAAAACCAATCAATGTAAACGAAACCAATCGTGTACGTGCTGATCTAGACAGACATGGGCGTGCTTTCGCATTACTTCAGGGGGGTGCCGTTTTCTTGCCGATGTAAGGCATCTGCTGGTTTCTTCTTCTGAGTCATATCCCAGCCAAGATGATACGCGTCGACCTCGGCAGCACGTCAGGAACGTGCATCGGGCTCGCCGGCCTTCGATCATATTGGTTGGGCGTGGGCTAGTTGGTCTGCCTCTGAATTCCTCTGCCTCTTCCATTCCTCTTCATTCCGTATGTTATCATGACCCAGTCAGGATGTACGCGTCATCCTCAGTAGCGCAACAGTAGCTTTGCACATCGGGTCGTCAGCCTTCGACATCCTGGTTGGGTCTGATTGGGTCTCTCGCTTAGGGCTGTTGTTCTGCCTCGTTCATCGCTCTTTTCTTCTCTCGAAGAATCGCTTCGACTTAGGTTGCCATTGCGTCCCACGTCTCCTCGTTCTGCAGCATCGCTATTATTATACTCTCTGGTGTAAGTTGTCCTGTTGCTATTCCCAGCCTTCCTCTGTTCTCCGTCCATCTTTCCCGCTCGGCTTCGCAGCACATACACTTCGGACTCTGCACTTTTTTCATCTTATAGAGGTAGACCTGGAAATAGCCATGCCCCGAGAGAAATTGCGTGAGATAGTAATTAATCTCTCCGTGTTGGCGTTTGACCCAGAAACTTAGGTCAGGGATCAGTCTTGCTGTCCACCTGCCCCATTTTGCTGTTATCCAATGTTGTTGCCAGAGTTCTTCTGCCAGTTTCCTGGCCTCTTCTTTCGCCGCCTGTTTCCCTACTTCAGGAGACTTCTCGAAAATTGTTTTCCTTTCCGAGGCCAATAGGTCAATTGGCATAACCCCTGGAATCACAAGAGCCGCAGGCTCAGAAACGGTGCGATATGAGCAGGCGATTCTAAGCGCTCCCCTGTGTTGCACTACTGCCATTTTCCTCCTATATTTCTCCTGCTTCAGTGCGTCAGCCCATATCTAACTCCCGTACAGGAGTATTGACTGGGTGACTGAAATCAGCAGGCGTTGCTCGCTAGGCTTTGGTCCGCTGACGTTTGCCATGACTCTGCTCAAGGCATTCGTAACCACGGCAGCTTTGTCTGCTGCTTTCGAGATGTGCTCCCAGAATGTGAGCTTTGAGTCCATCATTATACGAAGATGTCTCAAGGCCATCTTGGTTTCGATTTTATCTGTGCTTACCTGCATGATCATGATTCTGGGAATTCGCTTCCCGGTTACAATAACCAGCTCCGTCTTTTGCGTTGCCAGTTCCAGGCCCTGTTTTCTCATCCATCTGTTGACGAGGTACATGACCTGGTCCAGCTTCTCCTGGATCATTTCCATACTCCGTGCTGCGATTACCGCGATGATGTCGTCCGCGTCATGGTGCATTCAATTATAGCGCTGATTACGATAACAGTCTGAACCCAAGTGCGGTGATTGGAAAAATGGATACTATATGCTTACAATGCGGAGCCCTCAAATTTATGAATGAAACTCCGGGAATGCGCTGCGCAAACAGCAAATCAATACTGTCATCTTTGCGCCCATCAATTCAGCTCCTGTTAGCATTACTTAAGAGAGAATCGTCTGGTTTCAAGCACTTTTTGCAAAATATACCCAAATATAACTCTTTACTTCAAATGACATTATTCGGAATAACTCAAGTCGCAAGATACAACTTTATATCCATGCTTTAGATTCAAGGGCAAATATATGACCACATCGAATCAGATCTTACTCTTCCTGAACGCTGAATATAAATTCCTCTAAATATGTCTAATGGATGACGATATATTGCAAGTTGTTCAGCGGTGCACCAACTATTATTCAAGTTGCTATTCATATGGTTGATCCGTGAAAATACTATGAAATTTTCGAACAACATTTTCAATGAAGGTCTGATCAAAATCGAAGATACATACCTAACTATTAACATCAAAACACTCATTCAACTTGTCATAGTAGAGCCAGAGCGTTCTGCTGTCGATATTTCTGATCTAGATTCATTCAAAGAACAAAAATTAAATGTTGAAGACTTGCGTACTTTTTTGCGTACAGCACCTGGCGGTACAGAAAATACGGCTCTGATCAGCTCACTATTAACTCATATTACCTTCCAAAATAAAACGGCTTTGTCTATCGCCTCATCAGGCAGTGCTGCTTTACGTCATTGGATGGTGGAAGAACTGCGCATTCAAATTCAAAACTACTATCATATATGAAATTCGTTAATTCTCCAAATAGCAACATTAGTAAGGATTTGGGCATGGCAGAAGTACTGAGAGCATGCAAAATGATTATCCGGGATGTATGCACTATGGCGCATAGAAAATCTCTGAAAGCACTTTATCGAACATTTCGAGATTCACAAGGAAATGTACAACGGTTCGGTGGAAGTTTGATCTTGTTTCCTTTTATTTGATGATACCAAAATGATACCAAAATTAGCCCGAAATCAATACCAGCCAATGAACTCAATGCTTGCGTCAAAGCATCGTATCTTTGACGGCATGTACATACAATTAAATTTTCACCAGTGCGCGTGTTCATCTACAGCAAAGTGTATCGATAGCTATATTTTCAAAACAACTATTGAACATTGGTAACGGAAAAGTTTCAACTGTTGCAAAAAAAAAGTGCATTACATTACCGTCTAATTTTTGTGTTATTGTGCCATTGATTGGGAAACTAATTGAGAAGGTTTTTCCACAAATTGCAAACAATTATAAAAACCATGAATGCCTCTCTGAACGTGCTATTTTAGCTGCAAAAAAAATCTTGACAATGTAAACAACAGCGCAATTCAAGGAAAAATCGCAGGCGAATGTATAACTTACAAATCGATTGACAGCGTTCTAAATGCGGACCATGTTGTGAACTGTCCAATTGAATTTTTGAAGTTCTTGGAATTTTTAGGAATACCGCCGCATATATTGTCGCTCAAAATTTATGAGCCTATAATTCTCCTTCAGAATATTAATCCGCCCAAATAGTGCAATGGAACAAGACTAGCCATGAAAGAACTTACGGCGAATGTAATCGCAGTGATCATTCTCAGTGACAAATCAAAAGAAGAATACGCCCTTATTCCACGCATTCTACTAACCCCATCTGACATGCCATTTGATTACAATCGATTGCAGTTCTCCGTTTGTATTGCTGTTCCAATCACGATAAAAAAGACACATATACATATACATATCGTATATCCCATTGCACTCAAAAAATGAAATTCAATAAATGAAAGCAATTATGAGATCTCGTGAAGCGTTTTTGCTGAATATAGTTACGAAAGATAATAAGAATTTGCGGACAATTGTCGAGGGACTGTCCCAAACGGAAACCCTTAAAGCTCAGGCGTAAGAAACCATGCTGAAGGCAGAATGGCACTGCAAAGGTCGACAATTTTTTCCCTAACTACTTGTAAGAACAACTATTAAAAAAAACTGCACACTTCGTGGTGTTAGAAGCAATCAGGGCTTCTGCACCTTTTACAGCAATTGTTAAGGTGCCGTCAACCTTTTGTGGATAAAGGGCGTGTACGGGTAACTGTAGGAATGAGGCGTTCCCTAAGAGATGGCATAGATTTAAGGACGAGGAGAAACATTGATATTCACATTCCTCCTAAGGATCATGATCTGCCTGAAATGGATGCAACCAGGGCCGATCAAAGTTTTAAACAAACCAGGCCCTTGCTCAAGGCTCTAAGCTCAGGAAGGGGGAAGGAGGGGAGGTAGGTACCATTTTCCAGCAAGCAAACGCATCACGAAAATTGTTACACTCATAAAAGGGGACATTCTTTTATAGCTTGCCCAGAGGGCCCAAATTACTTGTAACAGTCTCGGATGAAACCCTTCGTGAGGTTCTTCCGGAGGGGACTGACCTCCTGACAATTGCTTGTTCTGTTTCAAACAGCACATTGTTGACGAAATACGGCTGTAATCCAACGCAAGTAAAAGAATACAAAAGGGAGAGGGAAAGGTCACAGATAATGGCTGTCAAAAGTACCTGCTGATCGACAGTAGTGTCTTCACAGACTCTGAACACATCCAACGTAATCTATCAATGGCCTGGATTGATTACCAAGAAGGCTTCGATTCAACTTTCCACAGACTTATCACACCTAACAGCGTTTCTTTCTAGAGGAGCCGTCTGATACAGCGATTCTCGCGGATACCTTCGTGGCGGAACTGAGGTTCTGGACACGAGCATCTCAGGAACGCACTTAGGACCGTCGGTTGGTGCACGCGAGGAAATGGTATGAACATCGGATTTGGAAAGTGTGTCGAGATTCATCTGAAGCGTGGACGATTCGTAGGTACTGACCCTGAGCTCTTGGACAAGAGTGCTATTGAACACTCCGACACTGAAGAGACCTATATGTAGCTAGGACTTGCCTGAGAGCCGCATTCAGTATCTTCTCAAACAGATTTGATCTGTTAATCTGTCAGCACCAAACAAGACATCTGCGACTAATAAGCGTGCCGTCCTCGTCCTACTCTGTTCGTTTGTAGTGCTCCAATAGACGAAGAAAAAGTTCAAGAGCCACGATATAACTACGCATGGGATCATGCATATTGAGGGAAGCTTACACATCAACTCGTTTGTTACACACTCATATATCGCACGCTGGAAAGGCGTGGACTTTTTAATCTCCGAATCCTTTGTAACCGAATCATCATGGAATGATTTAAAACGGAGCGTTCCGTCATAAAGTCGCAGAGCAGGTGGCTGAAACCTTTGACCTGGATCTTGCAATCAAAAGTGAGGACAGTGCATTATCCCATCAAGACTCCTCACTTTTCAAAGCATGACTGGAGGAAGCAGAGTCCAAAAACATTCTAAAACAACAAAAAGACAAGGAAACGCATGGAAACTCTTACAGAATACTAGGAGAATAGTCCATTCCACGTAAGTCAACGTTTGTCTTCCTAAAATTATCTAGACCTAATTTAGGCATTTCAGGTACAGAGAGTTGTCGCAAGCATCCTGAGCACCTATGGCACATACTTTTCAATCGACCTATTCACGCAAAACCGGCCACAATTCGGCCATAAGAATGCTTCACTACCATCTCTGTCGCTCTTGTATTGTTGTTTGCTACCGTGCTCAGCCAAGCTCTCCAAGGTTGATGCAGGGAAATGTTGAAAACAGGGAGTCTCGAATTTACTGGGACTACATATTCTTTAAAAAAATCTCTTAAAACACAACAGAACGGACATCACGCTCCCTGCCGAACAGGAACAAACAATGTTCGTGATCGAGTTTATGGCCTTGTCTTACTATAACATCGTGCTCAAGGAGATCGCGTCTCATTCACTGGTTCAGTACCTTGAGTCACTTGGTATCCTAAAGATACATAAGGGTTTCGCTGACCCTCAATTGTGATTTCATCGTACTACGTGGTCACTCATTTACGGTCGAGAGACGTGACCATAGGTCAAACAACTACCGCAGGGTCCTCCATGGAGTGACTGCAATCAACCTAATCGACACTAGGCACCAGTAGAACCATGGTAAACCACACACATGGTCACGTCTTACGAGCGTATAAGGTTAGTGTCCACAATGCACGATGAAATCATTAGAAGAACGTTCATTCACGTGACAATGATTGATCTTTCACAATTTCGTAGCAGTTTACGTGCATCACCTTGCGTCCATGTTGTTTCAGGAAGTTTTTGGCTTCTGCTTCCTTCACCTGTGCTCTGAAAAGTAAGGAATCTTTATGGAGTAATGCAACGCCCTTGCTCCTGATGTTAAGGTTCAACGGCTTCTGAAAAAAACGTTCCTTGTTCAATTATTCCGTGATTTGTAACTATTGCCAAGGGAGAATCTCTACCGTTTGCGAGGATGTAGGCCGTACTCAGAACAGCATACGATGTATGAGCGCGAAATTGACGAGTTGATACACAATCCTTCTTTTATATGCTTGATTATACGCCTAATGATGTCAAGGGCCGTGAGCTCGTTCTTCGTCAATGGAAATACTCCAAGAGTTGAACCAAGACTGCAAGCATGTTCGTAGCAGATATTTTGTTCAAAGCTGACAAATTCGAAGATTGAAATCTGTCGAACAAGATGCTTGGGTTACTGCACTGCACACCGTTAAATTCATGGTTGTGGTTGCGTGTTCGTAAGCCTGTATGTGTGATCAACGAAACCGAGAACATAACCTTTAAAGTCAACGTTCGTCGGACACAGTTCTCGTTGTTGCTTTATTAGTTCAACTGCGATGAACAGAATGAAATGCAGTGTGATAATATCATTTGGATTGAAGAGTGCTGTGCATAAACCATCACGTGCATGAGGCACAAATGAATATCTTCCAGTAGCTTTTAGCCACTTTCTTTCATAGCTTCATTTAAGAAGAATTTCAATGTCACCTTGCTCTTGCAATAAATTAGGCAGTATTTCATTTTGTTCATCAAACTTGAACTATAAAAACAATAAGGACTACTGTGTCCGAAAAGCGTTGACTTTGAAGGTTATGTTTTCGGTTTCCTTGTGCCATTGCAGCAGGCATTACAGAAATGAGGTAGCCTGGCGCCATCTGCCTCTAGCTTGAAGTGAAAGAACCTCATATCCTCAACGCAGCTCTTGGGCACGCCGAGGTACTTGTAGCTCTTTACGATGTCAAAGTGTCCAATAGCACTCCCGTCCACAAGCTCAGTGTCATCGCAAACATATGCAAGTCGTCCACACTCTAGATAAGTCTTTGCTAGATTCACCTTTGGTGAACGCTTCGCACCTCTGAGAGCACCAATGACAAGGTCATATATTTCAACCGAATATATTAAGTAGAGTCGCTAGAGCTGCTATTCTCCTCTTCAGTATGTTTCTCGACCAGAGCCGAAATTCGATGACGAACATAGCTCGTTCCAGTTTCTCAGGTTGCACGATGGCATATATCGTATGTTGAATAGGGATTCTTGTCGAGAACATGTAGTTCCAGTAGATTCGGCACTCCTCGTTAAAACCGATTGATGCTGTTTCTCTTGGAGTGTCCGAAAGAACAGGGTCGTGACCAACACTATAAGAGCAACAAAGATGGTAGTAAAGCAATCTCAGGCCCGCATCGCGTCTACAGATGTACGCCGTTCACGCGTGAATGTAACAACTGGTAAGTATGTATCATAGGTGCTTCAAATATTTATGACACGCTTTGCATCTACCGCTGGAAACTTATCGACATGAAATGTGGCTACGGTATGCTAAGATAAAAATAACACCGTCCTGACACGTGGAAATAAGAGTCTTTTTGCCTGAACCCACGTATTTTCTTGTCCTCCTCAAGAAATTAACCTATATTGAATAATGCACTTTTCTGACTTTTGATGTTATATTCCGCCTGCTCCGCGTCTTGGTAAAGGAATGCCCCTCTTTAATCATTCCTTAATTCCTGGATATGATCAGGAGAAGATCCCTACTGTTTGCAACAATGTGAGTTATACCCAAGGTAGTTCGCCATAAAGGCATTGGGGATGAAAGATTCCGTGCCCGCTTCTACGACATGGGATTGAAAAGCGTAGAATGGATGAGTTGATATGCAAGCTTCTCTCAATATGGGATATTCTTTTACAAATCGAACATCTTTTTGAATGGACAATTTTGATTCGTCCCAAAAAATTTTTTTAGAGTCTATACTGAAAATAAACAGACACGTATACGAGGTTTTTGTTCAAAAATTTTTTCTCCAAAATATGACCATTGTGAATTCCAATGCTTTATCCAATTCTGTTACAGGTTAAATTCATTACCTCTGGTTCTACTGATGCTATCGGTACAATTATTTTTTTATTCAAACGATATTAATATCAGTTTCCAGTCACGTGAATGTTGTACCTTCAACTCGAGTACCTTTAAAATAATAACAAGAGATTGCCTTCGAAGTATGTAGCCATGAGGCTACGTGTACCATAAGGGTTCAATTATCAAAAGAATCCTATCATTGAGGATAACTTTCAAGATCTCTTACAGCTTTTACAGACAAGTTATCGGCATTTGGTTCTCGGGTTGGACAAGTCACATCCCTAGAAAT
>WSXT02021418.1:0-14132 GCA_011762715.2 Neuroterus valhalla | reverse complement strand
GGAATTTCTCCGAAAATACATTCATAAAAATTTCCCAATTTATTTGGGGATTTTACTTTGAAATCAGGGAATTTTTCCAAAAATGAATTCAGAAAAATTTTCTAATCTATTTGGAAGTTTGACATTAAAATTAGGAAATTAATATAAAAATAAATTCGGGGAAATTTCATCAATTACCTGAGAATTCCACTTTAAAATTGTTAAATTTCCCCAAAAGTATATTCGGAAAATTTTCCTTGGTTATTGCAGGATTACCATAAAAAAATTATTTCACTTCAAATTAATGTGACACTAAATTTTCTTTTATCAAGGAAAACCTTAAAGGGTTTTGGAAGAAAGTTTCAAATAATTATTGCATTATTTTTTTGACGCAAAGAAACTGTACGTAATATGTATGCAAAAATATTGTTCAGTTTTATATTTCGATGCATTGTTATTAAAATTTTTCAAATATCTTGGTAATTATATGCAATTAATTAATAACACTTTTGCCTTCAAGAGTGTACTGCAATGCAAGTAAATAAGGAATATTATCTGCAAAAAATTGTAAAATTTCTAATTTGAGAAACATTTTTTATTTATATGGAAATAAATATTTTCCTTCGCAGCACTAGGAATTTATCCTAAAAAAGGTTTTGTAAAAATCCTGCTGAATTTGAAAATTTTTTTTAAATAGTATGGAATTTTCTTATTTGCGACCTTATCTGCAAATTTTTTCTAGGCAAATAGAATATTTCCAATAGCAGTGAGAATTTTCCTGTGTATAATTCGGAAAAATTTCCCAATACTGTAGGAATTCCCCATTTCAAAATATGAATGAGAAAATTCCCAAACCGCTCAAAATATTTCCATTCAGTAGAGAAATTTTTCCAAAGTTTTGGGAAAATTTCCAAAGTGATGTAACTTTATTTCGCTAGAAAAAATATCGACTTTCAATAATATTCGGACTAAAATAGTGCCAAATAATCTTCAAAAATTCAGGAATAGTGTGAAAGATATTTCAAGTTCAAAATTTGGGTTCTTCCTCGTAAATTATTTCTCTCGTGCATTTTCCCTGTTATCATGCAAATTCTGTGATGAGTACTTGGAAGAAAATATTGAATAGAAATATATTAATGTTGATGCAAAAAATATTTATTGCCTATTTCAAAAAGAATGTTAGGTAAGTTTCTCCAACCTAGAAAATATTATCGATTCTTTAGGGAAGAACCCTAAGAAGCCAGGAGTGACCAGAATTTCAAATAAATGTTCACATTAAAAAATAATTCAAGAGTTTTTAATGCTCATATTACTATAGAATGATTCTTGTATATTTTCCAAATGATCAAAGGAAACATTAACGATCAAGAGGAATTTTTATATTGAAATTTTACGTTCCACAAATATCAAATACATATCTTGAAGATGTCTGCTCCTAAGAATTTCCCATATCCATAATTATTTTCCGAAATTTGTGATTCATATATATTATTTTATTGACTTTCTCGAAATTCAATTTTCCTAGCTTCTTCTGTTTGATATTAGGAATAGTAACTAAAACTTTATATGTGTAAAAAGCCTTCAAAATATTTCCAATTTTTAAAATTGTTTTGGCACTTTCATTCTTTGTCACCAATCAACACAATAGCCAACAGAAATCCAAATTCTATAGATGTTATGAACTGGTTTAAAATAAAGAAAATGAAAACATAAAATTGTATGCTCATTATCATTATTAAAACAATATGATAATATTGTTACTTTATATTGTTACAGATTTCCGTATATCAATAATTGAATACTGATCCAGCAGGAATGATACCTACAGATTTAGTATGCTATCAAGCATTGTTTAAAAAAAAGATAATTATTATATTTCACTCTGTACTAATCGGTTTTCAGTGGAACTTGACTAAATTCAAATAGGGCTAAATTCAATGAAACTCATCTGTTATAACTCAACAACCATGATGAACTGTAGTTGATGCAAAGTTGGTATCTGCAGAAGTAACAATTTTTTGGTTCGATTATTGTTTGAAAAATTTTACTTAACTTGAGGTCAAGAACCTGTTCAATCCAACTGACGATTGTTGTTTGAATTTACATCAGTTTATGATATATTCTCCAATTTATTCGCAGTTGCAAGGATTATTGTCTCTTATGCAGTGTAATATTTCCTGAATACATTATTGTAGCATTTCCACATTTGAGAGAGTGGATTCGGTAATGTGAGCACAAAATAATATTCACTTGGATAGATTCACATACATACTCTATGTGAAATAGGTTAACATCCACCAGAATAAATTTTTAATAAAATATGCTACGCAAAGATATAAATAATTGCGAATCTTCACTATAAATGGTCTACATGAAAATGTAAAAATCTACATAAAGTTATGAGACTATACTTTTTCCATCTGTTTTTACCTAAGCTTCCCTTCAACAACAACTTTTTATGATAAAACCACTAGTCCCATACAATTTGAATTGTTCAATTCCCGTAGCCATTTAACTCTCTGAAAAAATGTATTCGTTGATGTGTCCATCCTCTTTGTTAATCTATGACTACTAAAATGGCTACTAATCGCAAAAATTATTGTGGGTTATTCTATTGCTTGTTAATAGTACATAAATAAATTTTAGGATAATGAAGTAGAGGAAAAACATTGCAACAGAGATTCCCATGAAACAAAGAATTAAAAAGCGAATCTCCTGCATCATGGTTTTTAAATCCAGGAAACAAAATGTAGACTACCTATTAATTGGATAAGTTCAATCTCTGGTATATTGAAGCTAACCATCTCACCTAAAAATTTTTTGTTATGCATGATTGTATGAGTAGTAGCTTCTAGTAGAGATTCTAGGAATTTTCTAAAAACTTTTCCCCCAAATCCAAACTCTGCAAGAAGAGCAAAAGTCAGACTACAAAACCAAACTCTCTACTTACCATGAGGTGGTGTGTGTTGACTTGGACTATGTTGATGGTGATTGGACACAGCAGTGCCCGGAAGTACATGTTGCGCATGCGTGGCCGGATGCACATTGACTCCAGGAGATGACTGAAGCTGACCCGGTTGATGCACCTGATGATGAGGTACATGATGTCCCGGATGGGGATGGTGTGGGGGCAAAAAGGCCGCAGCGACGGCAGCTTGGGCATTCAGGTAGGCCATCCTCGAGGCCGTCAGGTTCCCCAGGTTCCCTAGGTTCCCCAGATTGCCCAAGTTGCCCAGATGATTCGTCAGACTTGGCATGTAGTCCCATAGTTTATGATGAGGTGTGGCTGGTGCGTAGGAAACCGCAGAAACTCCAGCCGGTGGTGAACCATGTGGTGATCCACGATCGGTACCGCTACCGTTGCCGGTACCGTTTAAGCCGAGCAGCTCCTGGATCGCGAAAGGCGATCGCTGCGGCATCTTTGTTACCTTTGGATGAATCGTGATTGCTTATATCAACATCTCTTGGTAAAAACTGATAAAACCCCTAACTACTCCGGCAGCTACTTTTGCAGTAGATCCGGAGTCACGATTGTCGATTCCGTCGCTAAGAGTAATTTCATAACTTATTGTAAGACTAAATTTAAAATCAGGGATCAAACTTTTGAAAATGGTGATCTTATCAGTCACTAATTGTTATCGGTATCCAAAATTGCTGCATTCTTCGAGTACAAAGAGAGTCAGGTCCACTGCGGACAACAACAACTATTGATACACAGATACACGGACAGACTATTCTTCAATCTTGTTAATCAGCTTCTAAGTGTTCTCGCAGATCTCCATTTTCGATGCATATTATTTGGTGGAAGTGGAAAAAAGGCTTAGGTAAGTGTAGAACGTCGATGCGACGGCTGGGGGATGCAGTCAAGCGACTTTTTAGCAAGCGACGGCAACTCACCGACCCTCCGTAATTACTCAAACAGGATTATTTGTTCACTGCCTTTGATCCGTCGCTTTCAACTTGCTCCTGCATGCAAAAACTACGCTACTTTTCACTTTCGAGATCTACCCTCTTCTTTCGTTGATTGGTGGATTTCGTTGTAATCAGGTACAAAATTCGCGGAAATTCTTATAAGGTTTACGGCTCCTTTATTCGTTGCTACTTCTCTATCTATTGGTTACAAGCAGAGTGGACCCAGGTTTGCTTTTGCAACTTACACCATCCCTATTCCAGTACGGAGGGATATATTCAATTCGATTATGACCATAGGAAACATTCCAACCAGAGGGTATACTCATCAAACTATCTCTTTGTTGAATTCCAAAACATGACAAAATTCCACAGCATTGTTCAGAGGATCCCCCAAAGATTGACGTATGCTTCTCGGATAGATTTCTGAAGAGAGCTGAATGGTCTTCTTTCTGCCGTTAAGTGAGGTACTCCAGGGACACCTGAGCCTTTCAGCGTTGCGAAAAGATCGTATTACAGGGTCGAAGCTCCCTCGGTGTCCTAGTCTCTACCCGGATTCCTCAAGCCTGTCTCCCTATCACTGATCCAGTCCTTGAACCCGGAATTCCAGGCATCAAAAACAGCTTCTTCAACCTTGACACTTATCACAACTTATCAGAACCACCCCCAAAACTCAAAACTGCTCTATCCAGAGTACCAATAAAACTTGTCACAGAAAGTAGTAACGAATCTCGTCACAGAAAGAGGGTAAAAATAGCAAACACTGATAGGATTAGCTTTGCACGCGCGTTGTTGTGTAGATTCGTTCATAAAGTTCGGCGCAGCGGTGGGATACGTTAAGGTAAAGGCGCGAAACCCAAAATGACGTGTGTCCGTGTCGTAGTCGCGACGATGTGCAACTGAGGCCCCGTCACGTTGGGGTGGCTCGACGTGGGTTAGGCAGGCAAGACAAGGAAGACCAGGGCAGGGAACCCCCGGAAGCGGCTGGCTCAACCGGCTGCCTCTGCTCGTCGCGACGCGACGACCCAAGGGTGCAGGGGTGGGGATCCTGTGTTGGTCGGAGTCGCATACATACAGGCGCTTCACAGTCGCGCCTATTCTAGGCACCCAGTAGTGGCCGTCTCGCATCGCGGATTGGTCCGTTTTTTCAGACCAGCAGCCGGGCAGACATAGCCCTATTTAAACCCGAAGGACTGAAGGAGGGGTCTCTCATCGACTACGCCTGTCGGGTACACGCCTACGGCAGCACGTTTCACCACACACAAATCTTTGGCTAAATCTTTCTCCAGATCTCTAATAACAAACTCTTTTGCGTATTTTACACCCCTGGGTAGATATAAGCCTTAGGTGTATCGCTTGCAGATAGAGTTCAGTGTCCCCATCTATATTTTGAATTAGACTAATGTTAATTTTTTTCAAGTCTGAATCAGGTGCATCTATTGTGTATGTAGTGTTTAGGTAAAACCAGTTGATATAGATAATATTATTTGAGGGCGGAACTCAGTGGAAATTCTTGATTTTTTATGATAAAAATTTAAATTTGAACTGTAAACCTTGAATGTTTCATTTAAGGGTGCTTAGGATACTTCCTTAATACACCTCCTTAGCTTTGCGGGGTTGTGGCAGGAGGGGAGGGAGTAGAGGGTGAAAATATGAGCACAAAATTGAAATGATGGAATTAATCATGGAATTATAAAGTTATGGATAATTTCAAATTAGGGACTTTCAATATTCAATAATGTGCAATTTTGAGTGCGCCTAGGGGGCGCGTCCGTTGAATCTCGCGCTTCGCGCTCGGTCTTTTCACTTTCCAAGGTTTTGAGTAATGAGTATAGAGCTTTTTAGATTCTCATCGCGTGTCTCGTGCTTCGCACTCAAATAAAATTTGTTCAAAAAGCGAATTTTTCTATATTATTTTAAAATCTCATATATTGAATGTATATTTTACTGATTCATATGCCTCGTGCCTGGTTTTTCCTTTCCAAACAGTTTTTTTTTTATATATAATAATATTTTTATGATTAAAACAAAAACTACGCGTCTTACCAAAATATTGATGGTAACAATTTGTAGATCATTCTTGGGTGAAGAATTTTTGTCTATCCATTGTTTCATAGCTTGTATCATTTGTATATACGAGTTCCTTATAAAAATTGTCAAAAAAGAATTTATAGTTTGTTTTTTTGGGTGAAAAACTTTTATCTATAATTATTTATTTTACCTTGCATCATTTTTACAAAAATTTAATTTTTGAATTTTATTTTTAACGTTGAAATGAAAACTGCACGCCTTCAATCTAAAAATTATCAGTGAAAATTGAATAGATCTTTTTCAGGTGAATAACTGCTCTCTACTGATTTTTTGTACCCTGCGTCAATTTCCGAGAATTAAATTTCATTCTTAAAATTATTGTTCACGAATGAAATAAAAACTACACAATATCCTCTCAAAAACGATTTTGAAAACACGTTTCTAGCTCCTCTTGGATGAATAACTTTTGTCTATTTGTTTTCTTCTTAGCTTGTCCAAGAATGTTATTTTTTAATTTTTCTTTGTTTCTATTTTGAGTATAAAACAAAAATCTCACGACCTTTTAAATAATAGTTGATTATGGAAAATTTGTAGATCTTTTTTTGTGGGGATCTCGTGAAGCAGTGTTTTTCTTATCATGACTTTTTTCAATATCATGCGTTAATTTCCTTCAGAACTTCATTTTCTGTTTATATTTTCGAACTTCGAAAATGCTGTAAATCTGATGGCAATTTTCTTGTTCTAAAAAAAAAAACTTTTGGATAAATCGTTCTACATTCCGAGTATTAAGCTTCAACAATTTTTTAATTGCTCTATAGATTCTAAATTGAAAGCATTAAAAATTGTATAATTTCATGTTAAAATATCCAAGTTTGATACATTCAGATAAAAATTTTCAAGATGATAAAATTTTATATAGAAAGTAATCGCCGCAGATGCCATCATTGTCTTCATTTAAAACAAATGCGCTTTATAAAATGGGACACTTTTACAAAAATTTACAAAAATTCAAGTTATATAATGAAAAAATACCTCATAACTTGAAAAGTCGATAAATTCCAAGAAACCTACAGACACAAATTTTCTTTTCGAAAAACCTCTTTTTTTCTTATTCATTCTTTCATTTCTCATTTATCTTCAATGTTGATAGAGGACATCTAAGAGTTATCCAATCGACTTTTACTTTTGAGCAGGGTATTTAGACACCAAAAAATACCAAGAAAAAGTGTGTCCGCTTCGATATGATGAAATCATTTTTTTGGCTGTTAGAGCGAATCAAACTTTACCAAAAAAATTTTTTTCCTTATTCTCAGTAAATAAATGACTTCGGGCGAATACAAGAAATTCTACGGTCTCAGGGTAATTATTCGATGAGCAATGCTTATAATTAAGATTACAGATAGGGGTTCAATATGTTATCAAAGTATATAACTGGAGATTTAGTTAATTATGTTAAAAAATTCGTGAACATTCTTCAACTTCAAAAAGTCAACTTTTTTCAAAAGAAGAGTAATTGTTGACAAACAAGATCAATATATAACCAAGTCCTCGATTTTTAAACCGGAAAATGTTTTAATTGTAGATAAAGGACCAAACATCTAGAAAAAGAAATTCTCAAAGAAGAGTATAATTTTTTACCAAAAGATTATATTTTTCACCCAGTAACATAATTTCTACCCACAATTCCAATTTTTTTCCACCCACAAGATAGATCTTCAAGTAGAATTCAAAATGTGAATTTTTAACAAAATAGTCGAATCTTCAACCTGATTTCGGAATTTTTGCCGAAAAATATAAATTATGAACAAAAAATATAATAGCAGACTTTTCAATTAAGAAGGAAAAACTTTGAAAAACAAATTCTGCTTTCCTCATATTGGGTTCTATTGGGTTCAGAATTATTCTCGTTTGATTGAGGGTTCTAAAGTTTTGTTGAAAATACAAATATTCTGTTGAAACGTCCTATTTTTTGCCGAAAATCCAACTACTTGGTTGAAAATTACAACACCGTTTAACACTGTCTTTCCTGTTGAAATTTCATGTTCTTGGTGAAAATCCTTTTTATTTTTTGTTGAAAATAATGTTTATGATCGAAAATTCAACTCATCCATTCTTAAGAAAATTTAACTACACATTGTTAAAAATATTCGCGATTTTACCACATTTTTACTATACTTTTGTATGGTAGATGCACATTCACAGCGAATATATCTGTAATACAAATTTTCAGAATTCAATTTACAAATTTCATACTTTGTGAATCTAGTTCTTCGGATAATTAAAATATTATACGCAATAACTAAATACATACAAAACCAACCTCAGAAGTAGTGTTCGTATCTGGAATTTTCACCTTTAGGCTGCTTTTTTGGGAAAAGCTTCACCTATATGTCATATTGCAATGCAAAGTGATGATTTTATATGAAAAAATTTCAAAGTTTAAGTAACACCACAGGAAACTGAAATTTTCTTATAATTCAGAGTACTAATTTATAGTAAAATCACTACAGAAATTTTCAACAGTGCATAATTGGTTGAAGGCTCATGTATTTCGTTGATAATTCGTCTTTTTTGATAGAAAATTAATCTTTTCTATTTAGGAGATCATCTTTCTGACCGGACAAAAGAAAAATATTTGCTTGCATATATTTTCTATTTCATATTTATTGCATTCCTGGCTGAAAATTCATATTTCAATTTAAAAATGATCTTTTCTTATTATAAATAATAATCTATCTGGTTAATAATTTATCATCTTTTCCGGTAGAGAATCATCAATCTTCTTGAGCACAATTGATCTGAGTTTAAATTTTGAATAAAATTCTGGAAGAAGCTGTCCTGGAAATTTTTTTAAAGTTGACTTGAAAAACCCGGAAATATCCTGGAATTAACAAACTCGCATTATGAAGCAACCGAGGTCAAACCTTCCAACAGCGAAAAGTCCCTGCAAATGGGATTTTCTGACTTTGTGAAGAGAAAAAATTCCTGGAACTTTGTATAGATTATTAAAATTTTGAAAATATTTTTATTTAGAAAAATTATTAATTCGGTACTATTATTATTTATCATTGTATTAGGCTCTAATGCATTGATTTTACACCCAATTGAAAAGATTAAAAAACGTTTTTTTCACACATGTAGAAAATTGAAATATTGAGTTCCCTCAAATATTGAACATATACGCTGGGTGTCGAACATTTGATGTCCTGGCCTGAAAGTTGAAAATTTATTCATTTTTGCCACATATGGATTCCAACCCATTTCAACGTAATAATATTTACTTTGATAGGAAACAAAACATCTTCAAACATCAAAAGTACCGAAAATGTGTAAAAAAATATTTGCAAATGATAAAGTTCGTATATATAATTAAACACGCGATATGGTTATGAAATAATTAGTGTTTAATATTATTAATAATTATTACGTTAGGCTTAATCATCATTTAAGCATTCAGTGAATCATTTTAATGGATCAAATAAAAAAATCATATCGAAAATGTATTTTCTGGAGTATAATAAATATAATTCATGTGTCGCTCATTCTTGTGTCGTAACCATATAGTTATAAACTTAAGTGTTATCTATTGATTCGGGGTGAGAAATGCTGCGTAACAATGTTCGTCGTAAACATTTCCGGACCACTGGATCAAAAAAATTTGACATTAAAAAACGAAATTATTATTAACCTAGTAAAAGAAACATTCCATGAACAATTTTGAATTTTTCCTTAAACAAGCAGAATATAATAAATCCTCCCATAGCCACAAAAAATGAAAGTCCAGAACTGTTAACAAGACACATGTGTTTCTGTGTATTTTGCGTTGGCGAATCCGAATCTGAAGTTAAAATGACATATATACCTTTCACGATTGGTTTTTGACATCACTACAAAAAATCGTATTTCTTGGTATATGATGATAAATAATGGTAAACCATATATTGTTTATTATAGATTTTAAACTGCCGAATTAATATATAGTATCAGTTCAGTGATGGAATCAGAAAATGTCGTACATAACCTCAAAAAAAATTGTCTGAGCTCTGCTTTGCAGGACAAAATTAGATATTTCTATAGATAGTAAGCGTTCCTTTTGCATAAATGATTTCTCTGGAATTCTGTGTTACAGAATAGCGGTACGACAATATTTTTAAAGGTTATGATGCCAAGAAAAAATTTGAATGAATTGAGTGACATAGAAGCAGTTTTTTAGTATCTTTTTTTCTTTTTGATTATTTTCAAATCTGCTTTTTTAATTTCATTTTTATTCGGAAAAATGCATTGTCAAAATTTTGGAATTTGAACGCATTATTATTTTAATCAAAAATATATATTTAAAAAAATTAATTTTTAAGAACATGAAAACCGTTAGTTTTTCCAGATGTTTATTGTTTTGTCTCTTTTTAATTTTTCAATTTCTTTTTAATGTTTAACCTACGAATTTCACTCTTTAATTTTTTCTAATTAAAAAATTTTTTTACCTATTAATTTGGTTGTTTTTTTGTTTAAAATAGTAAATTTTTCTTTGGTGTAATTTACTCATGCTAGCAGTTTCTCAATATTAAAACGAAAACTACTCGTCTTGAGAAAAAATAGTCAAAAATCAGTTTTTATGGCCCTATTGTCATTAAACATTTTGTTGTGGCAATTTGTCATTTTTCAGGGATTTGATCTTTTTGATGTTATTTTTCACAATTCATAAGAAAAACAAGCATGAATATATCGAAAAATGGTTTTTGAAAAATTGGTATAACTTTCTGAAGTCAAACAGTTTCTTTGTTCTTCACAATCCAAACGAACAATATGCATTCTACATGAAAAAGGGTTAGAACATGAATGGTATACCTTTCTGAAGTCATACGATTTTTTTTTGTACTTGTATCGTTTGGACGAAAGTAATTTTGATTTGTTCCTAATTTTTTAGAAAAGAAGGATTTGGTAAATACGTACTTATCATTGTCAGTCGAAACATACCTAACCTTTTATCGGTAAAAACTTTACGTACTACCAAATTTTCTCACAATCCCTCTAAAAAATCTTTTCGCTCCTGCAAATTCGCCTCTCATTGAGTTATAGCCCACGTTTCATATTTTTTCATAATTTTTTTTTTTATAAATTTAGAATTATGATTTTGAATTTCGTGTCACTTGAATTGTATGTGGCATACGGTTCTTGAACAAGCCTTCTCATCCACATCTTCTTCATAGAATTTTCATTTTGCATAAATATAAAGAAACTAAAGGGTAATTATAAAAGATTGTAGACATAAACATTCATCAAATAATTAAGAATGTTTGCAACAAATTTCAGACTCGTATGTATGTCTTCTAACATTGGAGAATAGCGGAGAAAAAGAATTTCGTGGTGAATCCTATAAACTTCAGGTTTCAACCCCATTGGCGTGTATATAGTGTAATAGACTAACTTAATTTTCTGAACAAAAAAAATGATACGATGTAGATAAAGTAATTTACTATACAGTTGTTGCATTAGAGATAATATAGAAAACCTCGCATTTTGGACAAATCTCAATCGAGTGCACAGCACGAGACACACGGTGAGAATATATTCGTCAAAGCCGAAGAAGCTTTAACAAAAGAGAATTTACAACAATCAAATTACAGTAGCCGAAAATTTGCTTCTTGCAGTTTCGAAAGCTCTTTGCACAAATGTAAGAAAGTACAATGAGCGAGCGCGAAGCGCGAGATTCAGCAGATGTGCGCCCTAGACGCGCTGAAAATTGTCCAGCGAGCATCAGAGGTGGTAGTTTTTCTTGATATACTTCAGACAACAAATTGGAATCAAGATAGCCAGATCCTTTTATTTATTGTTATTTACCACGTTTCGAGAGTGAAAATGCTCCCCTCATCAGGTTCCGTGTTCATGTAGGTCAATATTTTTGTTAAAAATCCCAGGAAAGTTCCTTCGTGTGATATTTAGCATTATGGTTCAAAGAAAGAGAGAGAAAAGATCAATCCTCTCATGTTCATCTCTCGGTGTCAAGATCTGTGATGTTATAATATAAAACCCGTAATGAACAAGATTTGAGAAATCGATCAACAAAACAAAAAAGTGAGGTTAAAGGTTGAAGAAAAGAAAAACTTAACCTGTATGTATTTGGATTTAGAAAACATTTGAATGTAGAAACAGAAAAAAAGGGAATTTGATATTGAAATACAAACAAATTATTAACAAGTAGAAACAAAATTTGGTAGAAGACAAAACGACCGTTTTTCTCCATTTTGAGGTTAAACATCGAGAGACTAAAAATAGAGGGGGGAGGAACTGACAGATATAAATAAGAGGTTCAGTGCCATAACAAGCATTCGAAGGTAGGTATGATACATCATTTTGATGATTTTGACGGTCTGAAATTTTATGCTGATTTTTGTTGTAACAGTACGCTTATTTTATAAGGTTCATATATTTTACTAAAAGATGAACATTATTAATATTCTCATGTTCAAAATAAAATGAGTTAGACCTTGGAAGTCGGACTAATGAATCAAAAATAATGTTGTACAATGGACTATAGAAAGCAAGGTCTGTAATTATGTTATGGCAATTGTCACCTCCATTCTTAATAAAGAACATTCAGTATCTATAAATAATAGATTTAACATTCCTGAGATGGTCAGGTTTACACTCTAGGGTGGTGAAGCTGACCTTCAAATTTTGACACTTCATGGATGGTACGCTACACCATCTAGCGGGCTGTCCCATAGTTCAACCTGAAATATGGTAAATCTTACAATCTAGAATCTAGATGTTCACGCTTACTGTCCATTTTTCTCTGTGTATAAATTATCACATGAATCTTTCCATGCGTCTAATATAGACTTCGTTGCAACGAAGTCCCTCACTGTCATTTTTTGGCGATAGAAAAACTCGCAAGGGATCTCGCGCGCGTAGAAGTGGGGAGTGTCGAACTTTCTGATTGGTTGGGCGTTCCCCTCTTCCACTGGAATGCGGCGACAATCCCTTGCTAGCTGAATCCTAGGAATTTCTTATTTCTGGGAATCCAGAACTGAAGCTTAATACCCGAATTGAAATCTCGATGACCATAAATGGAATTGAAAACGCCGTTCTAAATTACGAAGAGCATAAAACATTTCGGGCTCAATTATTTACGAGTACTGGAAGGTTATGATAAATCTAGTTTTGAAATTAAAATCAGTTGACTGCAATAGTCGTAATAATATGATATATATAACAATATATTAATTTAATTTCGAATGCCTAAATTCCTGATTCTTCAAGTAAAAATGTTATGCATTTTGAACAAAACAGATAGATTTCCAACTAAATAGTTGAATTTTCTACAAAAAAAAAAGATATATTTAACTCTTTATTTAGTTTTATTTCGGAAAAGACTAATTCCTATGAAAAATGTCATGCTTGATGTTCAGCAGGAAAAGATATTTATTTAAAATGGAAAATAGTTGAACTGAACCGAAAAGACAAACTTTCCACCAAACAGTTAAAGCCTCAACCAAAACAGAATAATATTTAACCAAACAGTTGCACTTCAATCCACATAGACGAATTTTCTACGGAACTGTTAAATTTTAACCAAATTGTTAAGTTTTTAAACGAAAAAGAACAATTCTTGTCCAAACAGTTGCAATTTTTACAAACAAAGATGAACTTTTGAAACAAAAAGACTAAATCTCAACCAAGTAATAAAATTTTCCACTCAAATAGTAAAATTTTGCATCCAAAGAATAAATTTTAAACAAAACTTCCGAATTTTTGATGCAATAGGTTGATTTTCAACGAAAGAGATAAATCATCAAGAAGTTGTTGACTTGTAGACCAAAAAAGATTTCTCAATCAGAAAATAACAGAAATTTCGACCAAATTGGTTAATTTTCATGCCAATAGGACAAATTTCTTACGCACAGTAGGTCAGATATCATACCCATTTTCCAGTCACATAGGGGGTGAAAGTCAACGCTATGACTGATCACAGTAATAATGTAGGTCGTAAACTTTCCCCTTTTCCCAAGTCTCTTGGGGGCGGAAAGTCACAACTGTGACTAGTCATGAAAAATATTGTAGGTCATAAACCTCCCCCTTTCCCCAAGTCTCGCAGGGTTGGAAAGTCACCGCTGTGACGAGTCATAAAAAATAATGCAGGTCGTACACTTTCCCCTCTTCCCAAGTCTCGAGGGGGCGAACAGTCCCCAGTGCGACTGTTTACAGAGACGAGT
>WSXT02021407.1:0-14133 GCA_011762715.2 Neuroterus valhalla | reverse complement strand
ATTGCCATCTTGAATTGTCTTTTTCATTTTATATTTGTGACGAGACACCAGCGAAGGGGGGGGTACAGGTTTTTGACAGTTTGTTTTAGAGGGGTGAGGGGGGGGGGGGGTCAAAAATGGTGAAAAAACTGTGACATCATTCATGGAAGCTCCCTTACATGAGCGCATTCCTTGCGTCTTCATTTGTTTAGGTCCGTGCGGCTTTCTCTCAATTTATGTAACAAACTTTAACCCTCAAAAATTACCCTCTAACCAACAAAATTCATGGTAGGCTAGCCGAATATATCATCAGCCCTGCTTTATCCAAAAATCAACTTTATATTATTTTTCTGTTATTGTACCCTAAGGCCGTATCCCTTTCAGGGGAGCGTAACTCGTTTAGTTCGGGCCTCGCTGTACTACTGGAAAACAGGAGATCGATATGGAAAGATTTGGAGAAGGAATGGACATGGGGAATCTTGAGCAAGGAATGCGTAAAAGAAGGAAGCAGGGATAGGTATAAGAAAAGTCTTAGATTCTACTGCGTGTTTCTCATGAACAGAAAAAATCCTGATTTCAATTTCAATTTTCCGATCCAAAATTTTTGCTAGAAACGCCGCATTTGTTATGGACAAAGGCTTTCATAGAATTTTTCAGCAGAATGAATTAACGCGAGGCTTCTTCGGCAACATAAGATGTAAGACCTGATAAGAAGAATTAACGGCAAATTAAGTTCAGCTTGTTTCTGTTTTCAAACGATACACTCGCTCTGTGCAACATTGCCCCGACACAAGTCGCTGACTGATCTCCCCAGCAAACACCCCGTACAAAGGGTTTTCCGAAGCCATTGAGATAATCCTCTAAGTAATATCTTTACGCGGGCCAATGCGTGTACAAAATTATTTGTTTCAGGCTTCAATCTTTTTCTTAGATACAGTTGCTCTCCACATATCCCTATCCTGGCAAACATCTTTGTTTTTTTGTATCTAGTTTGCTAAACGTTATCTGCAAATCATCGTCTGTTTCTGCCGTAACGATCTTGTCATCTGCAGAAGCAAGGGCACAAACTTTTACTCTCCGAGGATCAACACCTCATTGGTCCAAGAGAGTAATTACCAAAAATTTGTCCTTTTATATATTGAACATTCAAGAAGACATAACGCATCCTTGCCTAAAAACCTGCTCAATATCAAATCAATATCTTCTATTTTTGATTCAAAACAGCTGGTTAACGAACTCAACTTTTATTTTCGGTGCCTCAAAATGGGTGCCAAAGCACGATCGAATATGATTATTCTTTCGAAAGTTATCGAGTTCACCGATTATTTTTCATTATTTTTTGTGCGATCAAAAATGGAGTTTTACATTTTTTTTTTAAATTCAAAGAGCAGTATTTACGATCTTGTAGAACTCCCAAGAAGAAATAAATAAATAATAAGAAGAGAAGGAAAACATCATTAATGAAAATGTAGAGTACTTTATTAGGATTATTAGGATTCTAAGGATGTTATACAGTATTTATCTCTACTATTTCTCTACAGAACTCTTTGTTCTCGATACCTTCTCTTTCGCAAAAAAGGGCGTGACGCACGAACATAGAAAAATTCCAAGAAGCACTATTGTCTATAATAAATTATCGTGATTGTTTAGATCGTATGGTATGCGATGTAAAGTCTACCTACTGTTTTGTAGGATTATGTGATCAATGTCTGAGTTTAAAGAATGTTATTGATCAATTGGAACAGAATTTTGAAGGAAAATGAATTGAAAATAACAAGTACAAACAGTGGATTACAACCGGAGGAACTATATCACAAACGCCGATATCTACTGTCGATGAATTCTCACAAACTTCAAGTACCGTTTCAACTAAATTATTATTGCATTCATTTATAGCAAATAAACAAAGAGAATTTCTTAATGAAAAAAAAGTAAGATAATGAAAAATAAAATTGTTGTCATTTGTGATTTTTCCGAGAATTATTCTTTCATGCTCCAAAATTAGGTTCAAGGTATTCACTGGAATAAGGATCAAGCGACACTACACCCATTTTAAATATATTACAAAAATGATGACAATGAAATAAAACTCAAAAATTTGTATCTGTTTCTAAGTCTGGTGTTACAGTTTTTGACCAGGCATGTCTTTTTCTGTTATGATGTTAATGTTTTTTGTCTACTTGGTCTTATCAATATTTAAATAAATAATTATTCAAATATTGTTTTTCAAACTTGTGGAAAAATTACTCTCTAGCTCCGCTGGGATTCGAACCCAGGTCCTACAGATTCCCGGTCTGACGCTCTAACCCACTAAGCTGCGGAGAGTCCAAGAACCATTTTTTTTACAACCCCCTACAAGCTGATTTCGACGAAATCGTTATACTTGAACGATTTATTCTGACATGATTGTAATTTTTAAGTCTGATGTAACAGTTTTTGATAATGTTTTTTGTCTACTTGGTCTTATAAATATTAAAATAATTTATTATTTAAATATTGTTTTTCAAACTTGTGAAAAAATTATTCTCTAGCTTTGCTGGAATTCGAACCCACGTCCTACGGACTTAAAAATTACAATCATGTCAGAATGAATCCTACAAGTAAAACAATTTTGTCGAAATTGGCTTGTAGGGGGTTGTGGAAAAATGATTCTTGGACTCTCTGGAGCTTAGTGAGTTGGAGCATCAGACCAGAAGTCTGTAGGACCTGGGTTCGAATCTCAGCGGAGCTAGAGAGTCATTTTTTCAATAACTTTGAAAAACAACATTTAAATAATTAATTATTTGAATATACCTAAAAAAACTTGTTGCTAGAGCTACTCTGCAAAGAGCTAATGATCCTATTCGTACATCTAGAGAATTATTTACCTGGGCGACAGGAGCTCTACCGAACATCGCATGTCATTATTCAACAAGTGCTCAGTATAAAGACGAATAAAAACGCTTGTCACCACGCTTTCAAAAAGCTATAACGATAGAGGGGACCTTAAAATATCATTGTATACTCCAGTTTCTCTTCAAGAATTAGAAGCAAAGCAAAATTCCTTTTATCAAAATAAAAAAGTTGTAAAAATTTGTAAACAAGAAAAGTTAAAATTTGAGGAATGTAAAAACTGTATAACGTCCTAATAATCCTAATAAAGTAATTTAAATTTTCAATAATGATGTTTTTCTTTTCCTTCATATTATTTATTTCTTGAATTTTCACTAAAGTTATCTCGTCTAGGAAATAAGATTATTTAATTGAAAATATACAATAATCATTCATATTTAAGAGCACGACACCGCTAGATACATGAAATTTTTTCCGATAGTAATAATAATTCCACCATTTTGAAATAAATCGTTTTCGATCGGAAATTTGACGTGAAATGCGATAAAAATACTAGGAACTCAATTCATGAGGGTTAAACTAGTTAAAAATCGATTTTAAAATTTTTAATTCTTTATAATAATCTCAATTTGTTGATAATATTTTTGGGTTGTTTTTTTCAAAAAATCTCGTTCTTTTACCTTTCAAATAAAAAAATGTCTCTAGATCAAATAGAACAGGAGTTACGCATTTTTTTAAATAGTCTTCACTCAGATTCTCAATTTTCCAACCCTTCTTATTTCTCAAAAATTGCAAAAACAAAAAAATCCTCCAATAAGTATCTTCTCTCCTTCGACAAGGAACCCGTAAAAAAAGTATTAGCTCAATCAAAAATGGGTCGGTCAATTCTTTGTTCGATTTGTATAAGAATGTCCCATATGCTAATTTTTACGGTTCCATGATGGTTTAAGTCTTCTTTGAGTATATCACACTGGCCAGGCTACCAACTGTTCTAATTTATGAGTTATATTTTTAAATATAGTGTCCGTGAAATGCATTTTTACACACCTTTATGGGTGCGTGACATTGCTATTATATTACTATTTCCCAACGGAAAATAGTAATATGAAGATGAAATTTTTCAATATGACTAGAATTTATTCAACATATAACACGTTTAACATTTTTTTTAATCTCTTGGAGAATGATATAATACACTACAAAATTTTTGACCTTTTTGCACTTTGGGAAAGGGTAAAAACAAGAAAATTTGCGTCATCAAAAACACGTTTGCTTTACAGAACCTTATGTCTGGAAACGACGATTTATTTAAGCAATTTTATTACATTCTAGATACCGAATGTGTTTACGAGTTTTGGTAGTTGAACTGAATTTTGACACGCCAACTGCTTCTTTCTTCTATATTTCCTAAAACATATAATGTACGACCGACCCTCAATTAAGTGCGCATGTAGATTCTAAATTTTGTCAAGTTTATGACATATTTGAATTAAATCATTCAAATGAGTCACCATGAAGTAGGTCATGTTGGATTACGAAGAACGATTGATTCAAAAATAGTTACATATTAGCTTTTAAATATTAGATTTCTCAATTTATTCTGTATTTTCGGGAAAATCAGAAGGAACGCTAAATCCATGATAGTAATAAATCCTGCAACGGCTACTTATAGCAGAAAACCCTTGTCTAAGCTTGATTAATGCTTCGTGAATTTAGGATCTCATGAACAAAATGTATAAGAACCAAGAACTTGCTTTACTTTTGATAGTCTATAGATAACCGAAACATCAAACATTATGAAATTGCATCAAGAACACCTGCGCAGTGAAAAAAGTCTTGTTTTTGTTACATCTTGTTCCTAACGAACCTTGTCTCCATGTATAGTGCAAAGGCACTCCTTCCTCGGGGCTAATATATGTTACACCTTGGAACTAGGCCACTTTTGGGCTTGAATCATTTTTTTTCTTCGTAGAGCTTATGAGCCAGGTCAAACGTTCAAATTGATTCTTGAGATCAGTTTTGATTAGATAAGCATGCGGAAGATCATCGCAAGCTGTATAGACTCTTTCAAGTCAATTGTGATACTATAGCGATCAGAGAGAATTTGTCAGAAACGAATTGCGGAAATATATGACCTGTTAGATGGAGTTGCTCCAGTAAAGAATAGTTAACAATGTTGTTACAACCCTGAGCGTTCACAATTAGTTATTGTCTTCATAATTAAAGATTAAATGAAACTCTTTTGAGATACGTCATTCATGTAGGCGACACAACAGATTTTTAAGTCTCATGAAATTCTTTCTCTGGTGTATTCAGACCTACTCGCATGAGATTATGGTTCAAGGCTACATCCTACGACTTGCTATACGGATGATGAAATCTTCCCGTGCTGTATGAAATTAATAACATTTGGCGGGAAAGAGAAGTGATGATTGGCTGGCAATGTAAAGAAGCAGAGTCTAAATTCTATTTCCTTGCAAGTCTTTCGGATGAATTTATCAAAAAATACAGCTTCTGTGTGAACATATATCATGTACCTTTCAAATAAATCCCTTTAATCAAAATTGATAAAAACTAAAAATGGAAATTTTATTTGGATTTTCAAGTAACTTCAGGAAAATCACCAATTTAACAATGAATATGTCATTGCCACATTTATAGAGTAATTGAAATCCTGCGCCAAGTCTGCGCCAACACTGCAAACCCAAGTGTGTTAATGTAACACATTTAAGTGCGTTATGTGCATGTAGTCACTTGGAACACGTTTTAAGGCGTATTCTGAGTAACACGGTTTATGTGTGTATTCCTAACACGGTTGACAATCAGCAATAACATATCGAAGATGCGTAAGGACACAACTCCATTTCCCTAACCCTCAAGGCCAGTAACCTGCTATTCAAACAACCCTACACCCCTACAACCTACTACTACTACCTACTACGCAATAACCCCAGACCCAAACAACCCAATTTCCGTAACCCATGAGGCCAGTAACCTGCTTTGCATTGATCCCATACCCCTAAAACCCGATTTCCTTAAGCTCCGAGACCTTCAACCTGCGAGTGATCTCCCAGTGATCTCCTGTGCAATAATCTCAGACCCCTCCAACCCAATTTCCTTAACCTCCGAGCCCTGTCACCTGCAAGTCTATTACCCACGAACCCCACAACCGGATTTCCCTAACGTTTGAGTACAGTACCCTGCTACACAATATCTTCAAACCTTCACAACCCGATTTCCTCAACCCTTGAGCCCAGTGACCTGCTATGCAATAACCCTAGACCCCCAAAACCCAGTTTCCTCAACCTGTGAGCCCTGAAACCTGTGAGTCTATTACCCCAGAACCTCAACACCTGATTTCTTCAACCCTCGAGTATAGAAACCTGCTACACAATAACCTCAGAAACCCACAACCTGATTTTCTTAACCCTCGAGTACAGTAACCTGCTACACAATAACCCCAGACCCCACAACACAATTTCCTCTACCCTTGAGCCCAGTGACCTGCTATGCGATAACCCCAGATCCCCAAAACCCAATTTCCTTAACCTCTGAGCCCTGTAACCTACGAGTCTATTATCCCAGAACCCCACAACCTGATTTCCTCAACTCCAAGTAAAGAAACCTGCTACACAATAACCTCAGAACCCCACAACCTGATTTCCTTAACCCTCGAGGCCAGTATCCTGCTACGCAAAAATTCCTAGACCCCTCCAATCCAATTTCAACAACACTCGAACACAGTGACCTGCGATGTAATAACCACAGACCCCCACAACCCAATTTCCTTAACTCTCGGAACCAGTAACCTGCTATGCAATTACCAACGACACCCACAAACCAATTCCCTGAACCCTTGAGCCCAGTGCCCTGCTTTGCACTAACCCTAAATGCCGACAACCCAATTTCCTCAACCCTCGGGTACAGTAACCTGCTACGCAATAACCTCAGACCCCCACAACCCAATTTCCTTAACCCTTGAGCCCAGTGACCTGGTATGCAATAACCCGAGACCCCACAAATCAATTTCCTTAACTCTCGAAGCCAGTTACCTGCCATGCAAACAACCCTAGACCCATACAATCCAATTTCCATCACCATCGAGCACAGTGACCTGCAATGCAATAACCACAGTTCTCCACAACCCTATTTCTAAACCCTCAAGGACAATAACCTGCTTTGCCATAACCCTATACCCCTAAAACCCAATTTCCTTACCCTACGAGACCTTCAACTTGCGAATCTATAACCCTTGAACCCCAAAACCGTATTTGCTTGCCCCTTGAGCCCAGTGACCTGCTACGCAATAACCCCAGACCCCCACAACCCAATTTCCTTAACCCTTGAGTACAGTTACCTGCTACGCAATAACCCAAGACCCCTACAACCCAATTTCCTTAACCCTTGAGTACAGTGACCTGCTACGCAATAACCCAAGACCCCCACAACCCAATTTCCTTAGCCCTTTAGGCCAATAACCTGCTATGCAAACAACCCTAGACCCCTCCGACCCAATTTCCATAATCCTCGAGCAAAGTGACCTGCTTTGCATTAATCCTATACCCTTGAAACCCAATTTCATCAACCGCCGAGACCTTTAACCTGCGAATCTATCACCCTAGAACCCTACAACCTGATTTCCTTGACCCTTAAGCCAAGTGACCTGCTATGCAATAACCCTAGACCCCTACAACCCAATTTCCTTAACTCTCGAGGCCAGTAACCTGCTATGCAATTACCCTAGACCCCCACAAACTAATTTCCTCAACCCTTGAGCCCATTGACCTCCTATGCAATAACCCTAGACCCCTACAACCCAATTTCCTTAACCCCCGAGCTGTGTAACCTGCGAGTCTATTACCCTTGTACCCCACAACCTGATTTGCTTAACCCTCAAGTATAGGAACCTGCTACACAATAACCTCAGAACCCCACAACCTGATTTCCTCAACTCTCGAGTACAGTAACCTTCTACAGAATAACCCAAGACCCCTAAAACCCAATTGTCTTAACCCTCGAGCCCAGTGACCTGCTATGCAATAACCCTAGACCCCAACAACGCAATTTCTTTAACCTCCGAGCCCTGTAACCTGCGAGTCTATTACCCCGGAACCTCACAACCTGATTTCCTTAACCCTCGGGTATAGAAACCTGCTACGCAATAACCTCAGAACCCTACAACCTGATTTCATTAACCCTCGAGTACAGTAACCTGCTACACAATAACCCCAGACCCCTACAACCCAATTTCCTTGACCCTTGAGCCCATTGACCTGCTATGCAATAACCCGAGACCCCCACAATCCAATTTCCCTAACCTCCGAGCCCTGTAACCTGCGAGTCTATTACCATAGATTCCTAAAACCTGATAACCTTTACCCTCGAGTATAGAAACCTGCTACACAATAACCTCAGAACCCCACAACCTGATTTCCTCAACCTCCGAGTACAGTAACCTGCTACACAATAACCCTAGACCCCCACAACCCAATTTCCTTTACCCTTAGGCCCAATGACCTGCTATGCAATAACCCCAGACCTCCACAACCTAATTTCCTTAATCTTTGAGCCCTGAAACCTGTGAGTCTATTACCCCAGAACCTCAACACCTGATTCCTTCAACCCTCAAGCATAGAAACCTGCTACACAATAACCTCAGAAACCCACAACCTAATTTTCTTAACCCTCAAGTACAGTAACCTGCTACACAATAACCCCAGACCCCACAACCCAATTTCCTCTACCCTTGAGCCCAGTGACCTGCTATGCAATAACCCCAGATCCCCACAACCCAATTTCCTTACTCTCCGAGCCCTGTAACCTGCGCGTCTATTATCCCACAACCCCACAACCTGATTTCCTCAACCCTCGAGTATAGAAACCTGCTACACAATAACCTCAGGAACCCACAACCTGATTTCTTCAACCCTCGAGTACAGTAACCTGCTACACAATAACCCCAGACCCCAACAACTCAATTTTCTCAACCCTTGAGCCCAGTGACCTGCTATGCAATAACCCTAGACCCCCAAACCCCAATTTACTTAACCTGTGAGCCCTGAAACCTGTGAGTCTATTACCCCAGAACCTCAACACCTGATTCCTTCAACCCTCAAGTATAGAAACCTGCTACACAATAACCTCAGAACCCTACAATCTGATTTCCTTAACCCTCGAGGCCAGTATCCTGCTACGCAAACATTCCTAGACCTCTCCACCCAATTTCCACAACCCTCGAACACAGTGACCTGCGATGTAATAACCACAGACCCCCACAACCCAATTTCCTTAACTCTCGAAACCAGTAACCTGCTATGCAATTACCAAAGACATCCACAAACCAATTCCCTGAACCCTTGAGCCCAGTGCCCTGCTTTGCACTGACCCTAAATGCCGACAACCCATTTTCCTCAACCCTCGAGTACAGTAACCTGCTACGCAATAACCTCAGACCCCCACAACCCAATTTCCTTAACCCTTGAGCCCAGTGACCTGGTATGCAATAACCCGAGACCCCACAAATCAATTTCCTTAACTCTCGAAGCCAGTTACCTGCCATGCAAACAACCCTAGACCCCTACAATCCAATTACCATCACCATCGAGCACAGTGACCTGCAATGCAATAACCACAGTTCTCCACAACCCTATTTCTAAACCCTTAGGGACAGTAACCTGCTTTGCAATAACCCTATACCCCTAAAACCCAATTTCCTTACCCTCCGAGACCTTCAACCTGCGAATTTATAACCCTTGAACCCCAAAACCTTATTTGCTTGACCCTTGAGCCCAGTGACCTGCTATGCAATAACCCCAGACCCCCACAACCCAATTTCCTTAACTCCCAAGGCCAGTTACCTGCTATGCCATCACTCCTGACACCCACAACCCAATTCCCTGAACCCTTGAGCCCAGTGACCTGCTTCGCACTAATCCCAGACACCCACAACCCAATTTTCTTAACCCTTGAGTACAGTAACCTGCTACGCAATAACCCAAGACCCCTACAACCCAATTTCCTTAACCCTTGAGTACAGTAACCTGCTACGCAATAACTCAAGACCCTCACAACCCAATTTCCTTAGCCCTTGAGGCCAATAACCTGCTATGCAAACAACCCTAGACCCCTCCGACCCAATTTCCATAATCCTCGAGCACAGTGACCTGCTCTGCATCAATCCTATACACCTGAAACCCAATTTCATCAACCGCCGAGACCTTTAACCTGCGAATCTATCACCCTAGAACCCCACAACCTGATTTCCTTGACCCTTAAGCCAAGTGACCTGCTATGCAATAACCCTAGACCTCTACAACCCAATTTCCTTAACTCTCGAGGCCAGTAACCTGATATGCAATTACCCTAGACCCCACAACCTAATTTCCTCAACCCTCGAGTACAGTAACCTGCTACACAATAACCCCGGACCCCTACAACCCAATTTCCTTAACCTCCGAGCCCTGTAACCTGCGAGTCTATTACCCTTGTACCCCACAACCTGATTTGCTTAACCCTGAAGTATAGGAACCTGCTACACAATAACCTCAGAACCCCACAACCTGATTTCCATAACCTCCGAGTACAGTAACCTGCTACACAATAACCCAAGACAACTACAACCCAATTTCCTAATCCTTCGAGCTCTGTAACCTGCGAGTCTATTATTTATCCCAGAACCCCACAACCTGATTTCCTTAACACTCGAGTATAGAAACCTGCTACCCAATAACCTCAGAGCTCCACAACCTGATTTCCTTAATCCTCGAGTACAGTAACCTGCTACACAATAACCCCAGACCGCCACAACCCAATTTTCTCAACTCTTGAGTCCAGTGACCTGTTGTGCAGTAACCCTTGACCCCCACAACCCGATTTTTTTAACCTCCGGGCCCTGTTACCTGCGAGTCTACAGCCCTCGACGATCATTACCCAATTTACTGAATCGTTTAGGATTATTCTTCGAGCGTGTAGATTTACGTCTACTTCGCTTAAAAAAGTTTTCTTTTCATTTCAAAGGATCGCTGGAGAGACTCACAATCATGACTTGCCGGGTCGTTGTCCTCCCTCTTCAAAAACCAGCAATAGTCTGCCGTCATCCTCTCATTCCATCTACCTTGGTAATGTTGTTCTTTCTGGTGTAAGTCTTGATGGAAGCGTTACACATCTCTTCATTGAACGCTCCTTCATTTTCCGGAAAATAGTTCGAATGAGATTTCAGAAAATATATTTTAGGGCTCATGAGACAGCCTTTTACTTCGAAATTCTCCAACATAGTCGAAATAATCGTTTCGTGTTTTGGATCTCGATTGTTTCCCAAAACATTTTATGTTACATTTTTAAAACTTTACTACGCATTTTTTCTATTGGACCCATGGTTGATACATGCATGGGTAATGGTCGTCGAGGGCTATAGACTCGCAGGTTACAGGGCTCGGAAGTTAAGAGAATCGGGTTATGGTGATCAGGGCTATAGACTCGCAGGTAACTGGGCTCGAGGGTTAAGGGAATGGGGTGATGAAGGTGTAGGATTATAGACTCGCACGTTACTGGTCTTCAGTTTTAAGGAAATTGGGTTGTTGGGGCTGGAGTTATTGCATAGCAGGTTACTGGGCTCGAGGGTTAAGGAAATCGGGTTGTGCGGGACTGGGGTTGTAGACTCGAAGGTTTGAGGATTTCAGGGTTAAGGAAATAAGGTTCCGGATGGTCTGGGTTTATTGCATAGCAGATTACTTGCCTCGAGGGTTGAGGGAATCGGATTGTGAGGGTCTGGGGTTATAGGCTCGCAGTTTACAAGGCTCTAAGGTTGAGGAAATCGGGTTTTGTAGATCTGGGATTACATCAACTTCAACAAGCTGTAATAGACACGGTTTTGTTACTTTTATTTCCTGGGCAAATATTTTTGTAGAAACAATGATATTTGTGAAAATTAGACTTTTTCATATTTGAATTAGCCACATCTCGGCCGAAAAAAGTAGTATCGAGAAGTAAGAGTTTGCATTTTCAAGGTTGATAGTAGTTCTTTACGATGCCGTCATTATTTTTGGGAAGAAAAATTCTTTTTCGATGTTACGAAGCTTCGAATGCATCAAATTAACGTGTTTTTGACCCTTTTAGGTTAGAATATCTCGAAAATTGAGGGTGCTGGCATTTTTTGAAGTCAGATTCGAATCCGGCGCAGGTTTCTCCGGATACACAAGGTTTACCCGGAGAATTTTTGGCCTGTGTTATGTGAAGAGTAATTCGCATGCTGATATAAACAATAAATTTGGAAATTACTTTAAAAAATGATTAAAGTGTTGAGACCCAGTCAGGAACCGCCAACGTTATGCCAACTCAACAAAACTCCCAACTTCGTCCTAACGTTTGTTACCAAGACTTGGCTTTTAACGTTAAGCCAACGTTGAGTGACTCAAAAGACCAACGTCGACTCAACGTTGGATAGAAGACTTGGCTACCAATGTTTTGATTCGAATGATAGGAACTTTCAGTGTCATATAGTATCATATTTCTGTTTTCAACTGAAATTGGAGTGCTGAGAAGTCAATAATAATTCCAAAAACATGTTGTCGTAATTTCTGGAGGATCAGAAAGCTATTTATCTTTTTCAACAAAAAAGTCCAAAGAAGATCTTTTAATATATCGGAAAACATTGGTTTTTTCAATATCGGAATCTGAAGGTCTTATCCAAATAATTCTCTTTGATGATAATAGCAGTGGGATAGGTGAGGGAAAGGCTGGATACGTATTCAGCAGATTGATCAATACAAAAAAAATCATGACTATGTCAAATACCAATATATTATTGTCAATTTATAACCATTGCAAGTAATATAACGTTTGTGATCTTAACAATAAAGATTTTACTCACGAAAATCAAATTATCAATTAATACGTAAAATGAAGAACGGCTAGAATATATTTTTCTTAGATTGAAACTAATTGACTTCGTTGGCTGACTGCTCATTCACGAGTTCGGATAGTTTTTCGGATTGGTGCGCTTGTCTTGTCAAGCATTGTTATAACAGGATATGATTTAGCAGCCTTTTCTGGATCCATGTATTCCCATTCTTTTGGGTCTGCCTCGTATAATTCAATTCGAGCTCGGGTACCATCTTTTGGATGCAAATATATTCCGTGAAAATCCTTAATAAACGGGTCTAAAAATACTCCGACGATCATTTTTTCCGAATTGACTACTACATCACACCAATTACCCGGAAGTTCGACAAATTCATCCGTATGATCTATCAGTAAATATTCAAAAGGTATCTTGTGATGTGTTAATAGTTCACAATCTTCGAAGAAAGGCAGAACTTTAGGTGGAGAAGGCAGCTCACGTGGGGGAGATTCGCTTGCAGTTCGGCGCCTCGATGAACGTGATTGAGAAAACGAATAGAACCTAATGAGTCTTCCATTCTTTTCCAAGGGTCTACAACTACTTGTGATCCAAGTTCTTGCTGGTATACTCCTAAATGAAAATAGTATTTTAGTGATGAACGACCTAATACTTCTGAAACAACCAATGTTTTTGGAAATTTGGGATCTCAGGGTGAAAGACAAATTTTGATTCTTTTATTTTAAGTTTTTATATATATGAATACTCATGGCTCTAGCATTTCCTTGGTTTCTCAAGTGTTTTTTTGGATTTTTCTGGTTCCGGTTACTACTTCTGGAAGATTAATACATTCTTGCGAACACGGTGTGCTTGGAAGTGGACAATGTTTGACGAAAATGAGGACGAATTTGATTAGTTCAGGGTAATTCGGGATCAAAAGTACATTCAAAATCCGTGAAGATTAATATCCTAGCTGATACCTTTCGCGTTTCATCAGCACTTTTGGGTTCCAATTGGTCAGAACACAGTATACTGTATCCTTCCAGATTTTTTCCGGGATCTTTTTGTTATCCTGAATATAAATAACTATTTTATTGAGTTCTTATGACTTTCTTTCAGAAATTACCCCTATCGAATGAAAAATTTGATTTTTGACCACTTCTAGCCTACACCGCACAGTGGTTCAAGATCCCAAAAAGCTGGCCAAAACCTCAAAATTCGAGGTTACCGTATGGATTAAATGTTGATTTATACTTGTATAGGGTCATTGGAGCATTATCTCGTAAAAGCCTAAGTCACTATATTTAAAACTGTCCTTGTGGCGAACACAGTTGAACTTAACTCTTCGCCGAATTCACGCGCTTCAGTGTGTTTCTCGAGTTTCGAGCGGTCGACGAAAAACATTGTGCTTCGGTAAGTTTGTGCCAGAAATAGACGTGGTGAAATGGAGGACTTGTCCGCAATTATGGATTTTGTATTTTTACTCC
>WSXT02021396.1:0-12500 GCA_011762715.2 Neuroterus valhalla | reverse complement strand
CCAGACTGAAATCATTTCGTTCCAGAGGTAAAATCAAGGGGTTTTAACCTTTTAAACAGTTATCCTTCAAAATATAACAATCTTCAGGAGATTTTTTAAGAATTAAAGTCCCTTTCAATTTATTAATAAAGAGGAATATAAAATAGTAGAAACTAAGAAACTTTTGAATTACAACCGTTGAATGGTCTCAATTTCAAATTTGAAACATTCAAATACAGAAGCGCCAAATTTTAAATTCATTTAAATTTTTAGCAACCCCCTCCCTCCAAGAGAAAAAGTTCCATCCTGTCGAATTTGTAATTTTCAAAACCCCTATACAATTTTCCGGTAACTTTGGAAATATTTCCCTCTCCCAAATTTCTGAGAATCAACAACTCCATATTTCGCTCCCTTTTAACATGCCCGCTCACGTCATTAAATTTGTAGTCACGTGACTATCGTCGCCATCTTGACAGTTTTGCGACGACGACGGAGCGAAGAGGTCCGTGACGTCGGTGTCCAAACAAACATAATTATATTTGAATAATCTCGATGTGAGAACGGTTCGAGGTGCACCGAACAAATCTCGCGAATATCACGTGTGTTTCTAGTGCTTGTAAACATTCAGTGAATGTAAATAGAGCGGTATCGCAGACAACGCGTGTGTGACACGATCTCGTTGGGGGGATTATCACAATCCGAACTGCCGACCACCACGGCAGCTGTTCAACTGTTCGACAGTAAGCAAGCCTCAACTTAAATTTGGCGGGATTATTCTACTTTTATTATCTCTCGAAAAAAGCTATACATTTCTTATCTTGGACTTGAGGTTATTACCTCTCAATTATTTGGGTCGAATCGAATATTCGGATATTGTGATACGATATTTTGTGGCAGTGAATATCACAACCGACAGGGCTGTAACCTCTATCCGGGTGCCCTGGTTTTCTCACTCTCCCTCCTCCCGACGCTCTCTCACGCCTCCCTTCCTCTGTACCCCCGCACCCCTGGCGTCGCCAATGCTGCCGCTTTTCACAAAGCGGTCCCCCGCACCCGTCGCGAACATTTCTGCACAATTCCTGTGCTTTTTCGAAATCCCACTTTACACTTTCGATGTGTGGACTGAATGCATTTACCATGTTTCAAAATCGAACACGTGCTTGACGTATTTTCGCGGCAAAATTCAAAGCCACCAGTGATTCTCGCGGGATTCTTGGCGAGGATTTTGTGACCCCCAGGCACCACTTGCGAACGCTCGTTGGCGGAGGGCGTGCAGCGGGTAGATGAATCTTGAGAATAACGGCAATGGCACAGCCGAGTTGAACAGTTATAATATACAAATTACGCGAGGTGAGATTTACTTGTTTTGAGGGCAAAAATGAATTAAAATTCTTTTTTTTCATATTAACTGTTCTTATGACTTGCTCTCAATATTTAAAAACAGTAGATCGGATTTCTGAAATTTCGATGGATTTCAATTCTAGAATGTTTCTGTTTTCAAATAATATTCATAGATGCACACAATTTTATTCCATTTGCAACCAAAATGCAGTATTGAACATTTTGTATCCTCATTTTATTGCCACCTTGAAAAATCGTACATCAAATCATCTGAAATTCACTGTTAAGACGTCAGACTATCTTATGTAGACCAGAAAAATATTTCAAGTATGTTGGTTTTTGCCAATAATTTGTTTTTTATCGACATTTCTTCAAAAATTTTGGCTCTTCAGCCATCCTTGCTATCTATATAGTTTTACCAATCCAATTTGCATCATTAGCGGTTCATAAGTATGTAACCGAAATGTTCTTTTAATCATTGTTTTGGATTCACAAAAAAAGTTCCAGCCTCAAGAGTTATTTTTTAAATAATATTTACTATTTATCGAGTGCATTAAAACACTATGATTTCAAAATTTTCATCACGAGAATCCTGGAAGAAATCTTGATTCCAAAACGGCAATTTTTTAATCATCTCTAGAATATTTGAAAATGTTATTTGTACCTGAAAATCCATGAAGCATAAAATACCGATGTGAAAACACGTTTAAAATAATAGTTATAAATCTCGGAAAGATACCTTTCTGTATATTCCAAAAGATTTTTTTTGTAATTTCTTTACGTCCGAGCACAAGCCACGCTTCCTTCCCCTTTCCAGCAACCTTTTCCCCCAAGTCCGTACACTTAGACAACCAGGGCCGGAGGAACAGTTCTATTCCAGATGGGGAGTAAATAGTAGTAACCGTTCCCCTCCTAATAATAAAAAACAACACATTTTATGAAAATAATGTTTTTAAAATACTAAAAAAAATTGTTTTTTGGGTTTTGTAGCAGCGATAAACAGCAGCCTGCAAACAGTAGCCGGGCCCTGTATTCAAAGCTAAAAATACGGACAATCAGTTTCGGCCTTTTTTACATTTATGTATTAGAAAAGATCAGGATTAGGAACTAAACAGCATGAAAGCTTATGAATATGTAAAAAATTAAGAAACTAAAATAGATATAAGCTTGAAAATTCACATTTTTTTTTTTTCAACGCTTTTATTTCGCATTGTATCTCATTTCATAATTATAAAAATAACTCTATCCCCTTCTGAAAAAGAACCGAAGATGAAGTACTCGAAACAGTCTCATGTTCGCGAAATCCAATCTTGAACAAAAATTCAGTTTTTTTTCTTCGAAAACCGCTCCAGAATGAATTTAGCATGTAGGTTATGCGTCGAAAATGTATCATTCTTATCAATTTTTTTTCTAATTTCTCGTTTTTACAAAAGGATGGTCAATTCCACTTCCAAAGCAAGGATTGACGACCATTTTTAGCCACTCAGATTATTAATATTATGAGCGTATGACGCTTGACAATTCGGTTGAAAAGTTACAACCAAAGGTCAAAGGTTTAATTACAGTATTAGATAATTAAATATAGTTAAGGAATAACTTATTTTGAAGGCGTGTTTCCATCAAAATACAATGGAAAAATAATTTTTATGGAACAATTAAATATTGAAAATATCAAATTTACATTTTGCGTCGATTAATATTCATAACAATTTGATATAGCAATTTCCTTGTTAGTCTGAAAAAGAAATGTCTTATCTCCTGGAAATACGGATTCTGACTAACGTTTATAAATAGAATTTAATAATCATTTTTAACACGGTCTGCTCAATTTTGTATTTCATGTCATATCTACCTTTTAATCATTTTTTGTGATTCCGATTCCATTTTTTATTCAACTATTGATATCATTTTATTCCAATCAATCCCGTTTGATCCTATTTTGGAGCAAGTTTAAATTTTGATAACCTTGCGTGAATTGTAGATTTGGATGGTAATTTTTGAGTCTGGCATCTCATCAGAGAAAAATAATTCAACCAATCCTAATATCTCTTTCGTAGAACATAAAAGAGACAACTTTTGTGATTGCTTATTCTCATTTTGCCACATTTTCCCAAAGACTTTGATTCTGCGTTTTTCGGGTTTTCCCCAATGTTTGTCTGCAAACAAAACTTCCTCCATCTGTTGTGAAATTCGAGTAATTCTAAAAATCATTCTGTACTCTGTGAATGATAACTTTTCCTAATTTTGTTTTCAAAACTTGATATCGTCGTCGAAGATAAGAAAAACAAACAAATGAACTTGATTTTTTCAAATTTTTTATATTCAAATAATTATATGACATGCTATACAATTTTCAACTCATAAGTTTTAAATTGAGAGAAGTTTATTTATCTAATGTCTTTCACAGTTTTTAGAGGAAAGTTAGATTTTTAATGTGCGAAAGTTCAATTTTGTTTGTATTTTAATTACCAAGGGAATGTTAAAAATTGATGAATGTCTATTGCAAAATCGTTTTCTATAATCCGATGAAACCTCTAAATTATGCACTTGTCTTTTTGATCACTCTACTCACAGAGTTATCTTATGTCCTAAGAGTAGAAATCAATTTGAAATCTTCAAAAATTTTAAGTTGGATATTTTTTATCTTTGCTCGTACAAATCTTGAAATTTCATTGAAAAACTAAGTATCAGGTACCTTTCCACTTTTAAAAATGCAAAAAATATTCCATTAATTTCAGTTTCTAACGAATCCAACTATTCAACTTGAAGGCTTAAATAATTCCTAATTACCAAACAATCTAAGGATTTTGAATCTGAAGTAGGGCCGATTTCAAGGCTTTCAATTTATCAAAGTGGAAGTCAAAATTAGTGATAAAAAAGTTTCTTACTTGGAAGAATTCTGACAATTTGAATGCATTCGATTTAAACTTTTCACATTTTTCACGATTGTAGATTTGAGGCATCAAATTGTGATTCTGCAGTTGACAAATTTCAGACATTTTTATGTGAGAGGACAAAATTCCGAAGCTTTTTTGAACACCGAAATCTAGAACTTGTTCAATCCGTAGTGGCAATGTTGGAAGGCTTTCAGATGTTTTATCTTAAAACTTATATAGATTTTTGTGAAAGTTCGCAAACGAGAAAACTTCTGAGTTCAAAGTGACAAAATTTAGAGACTCTCACAAAAATGGTAAAGATTTGTTTTCTCCAATTCATTTTTATTGACGATTAGGAAATTGAAAGTCTTCAAATTTTGAAAGGATTTTAATCTAACACACCGAAATTTGGCTCCAATCTTGGAAAATTTACTGACCCTCGATTGAAGATCTAGGGTTGAAAATCCTAAAAAATGTAATTTCCGGTCGAAAATCGTAGGAAAAACTGAGAAAACTCAGGACCTATAAACTGTTACTACCCAGAACTTGCCCACTCGAGTTTAAATGTGAAACCTAGATGCCTAGAAACTGTATAGCCAATTCAAGCGACGTGGAGAAATCGTGAGAAAGCTCACAAGTCACAATTCGCAAGGCACCCCCGAAGAAAACACCAGTGCCCTCTCATTCTCAGAAAAGAGAACAGCAATACGGCCCTGGACTTAACTTTTTTTTTAACATTATTCGTTCATGTCCTCGTTCATGTTCATGTCGCCGTGGCTGCCCTCTGCCGTATAATTTTTGGCGATGAACCTTCTCCGGACGATTATTTACAGGTTCCCAAGAATCCCCGATCAGTGCAGTGTTCCCTAGACCTAGTGAATTGGTGCGTGGTGTAAATCACCTCCAAAAAATTTTACAAAGCAGGAATAAACCGTCCTAACGCCGAGCACCACCTGGAATTTAAGCATCAATGTTCCCGATCAAGATCCGTTGAGCTAGGAACCCAGGGTGTAGGTGCGTGTTCTACATTCTGTCAGAATAGTTTACAAAAATGTTGGAGCTTTGAAAATTTCCTCAACTACCTTGAATAAGTCAGGAGGTGTAGAAGTTTGGGATATTCTTTACGTGAGGAACTCGTGCCACGCGATCTCGTTGTTAAAGTTGTTTCACATGATTGAGGTTATGATGCCCCATTGCCCATTCGATCGCGCCATAGGGAATCCGGCTAAAAAATCGATTCCGCCTAAGTGAAAATACCAATTTAGCTAATATTTTTTTAATTTTCGGATTTCTAAGTGTTGCTTTTTTCTCAGTTTTTCAGTGTCTTCGACTGATTTATGAGACTCAGAATTAAAAGAGTGTGAGGAGTGACTCTAGATGCACAGCTGTGTGTGTGTTTGTGTGTGCACGCGTTGTTTGTGCGTGTGTTGGAAGTTCAGTTCCTGTCGGTGACGTCCGAAGTGCGCGCCTGTGTGTAGCAGTAGGTGTAGGTTGTAGGTTGAGAAGGTTGAGGAGAGGTGCAAGAGGGCTGACTGGCTCTCGTCTCGGACGCGGTGGCTGACAAGTGCAGGTGATTATTGCTAATTGATTTTGAGTGATTGAACGACGCCGATTGCCGGATCGACGCTCTTGCACCAGGACGATTTTCCGCCCTTTTGGAAGCGAGAAGCGTGCACGCGCGCCCGAAAAAGCCGCATAAGTTTTCGAAGTCCCCTTCCACCCGCGACAGATGCGAGTGTGAGTGGAGAATTTTGATTTATTTTGAACCGAGGCTCATGAATCTAGTGATTGTGGAAGGAAAAAAAAAATTGGTATTGAAGCTTTGAGTCCTGGTGATGTGCGGATAGAGGACGGTTTTTTGGTTATGGGCACGCGCGCCCAACCGGATCCGGGTGGTGCGGAACTCATAGAACGCCATTTTGAAAAATTCTAGCCCGAACTTCTTCAACCCCCCTCCGATTATGATATGACGATACAAGATGATTATTGTGGCGGATGTTGAAGAATGTTTTTCTCCCTGGTTTCCGGGATCTCACAGTGCTTTTTTCTTTTGTTCTTGATCAGATCTGTCAAGCAGCGGTGACCCCCATGGAAGGCACGTTGGAAGATACCCTGGTCAAGGACCCATCTCAGGACGATGCTGATAAGCTTCTTAAAGGTATGACTCTTTTTGAAATTAAGGTCTTGTGTTTTGATCTCGGGATAATTTGTGCAACTGCTGGGTTTGTTTTGAGAGTTTTGAGATTAGGTTGACAAGATTTTCTAGGGGTAGATTCAAATTAGAGTGTTTTAGATTCTAGATGTGTTTGCAGGAATAGAAGGGGAATTAAGAGTCATATTCAATAGTTGTTTTCAGTACTTTTGAAGGCATCGCTGCTTGTTTCGAAATTTCTAAAGATAGCGGTCCTAACCTCACTTCTTGATGTGGTCATTTTATTATATTGATGATTCTATATTAAAAAATCAGTGAAAAGGCTTATTTAGTTGCTGTGATTTGGACCTACTTCTTGTAACATTTTATAATTCATCAAAGTAATTATTTTCAACATTTTGTGAATTTTCAGGACTATTGTTCTGGGAACCTAGGAAATGATAATGAATTTGTGTTTTGACTAGGACCTAAAAGGAATTATTGCTACAGATTAAACTTAACAATGTTTATTATACTTTGATTCCCTCCACAACTACCTCTGAATGATTTCACAAGTTGTGTGTATTCACTATTTACTCTTGGGGTTTTAGAGTTTTTGTTTGGAACTGCTGTCTATTTTAAAGTTTGTGGAGTTCTTTTTTCTTCCTTCGATTTCTGAGTTTCAGAGTGTCAAGGCAAGATTTTGTATAAGTGGCTTAAGTTCAAGGCCGTGGCTACGTGAACCGGAATTTCGGTGCAAATAGCCGCATTTCTTTTGTACAGTTCGTAGGACCTGAGAAAATGGCCATTTGTACCAAAATTTCGGTATACATAGGCACTCCCTAAATTTAAACGATTTTCGTTGCAGATGAGTCAAGCGAAGTCTAAGAATCTAATATTGTTTCGAAATCGTGTTCAGGGGTTGTATAACAATAATGTGAAATTATATTAAATGCAGTGAAAAATTAGAGCTTAATCTACAGCTCTGGACGGATTTTGAATCGTTTGCCTAATTTCTTGTCAAATGAGTCGTGGGACATGAGAGAAATTTCTAATTAAGAATGAAGTCTGAAGCGTCTTGAGTTTGATTGCATGTGGTTACATATTTGAGAAAGATTTAAATTAATATATGCTCTTGCACAGGATATACTTTTAGGTTTTAATTTGATATTGTCAAAATTTTCAACCTTTTTCAACATTTTAAACAAACATTTTGAAGACAGCAAAAGCGTCAGCGATTTGAAAGCTGAAGCTTAACTTTGAAGAATTCAAGATCTAAAACACAAATTTGATGGCGTCTCGTCAGCTATTACCAGATATTCAAACGATTCTGAATCTGAAGGAGGAAAAATTTGAAGCCATGCATTCTTGACTCAAATATTTTGCACTTAAAATGATCTTAACAAACTTCGATCAGTTTGCAACTTTGATCTCATCGCTGATGGTGATCCATGAGCATAAATATGTTGATTTAAATTTATTTGAGAGAATGATTTTAAAGTTGAAATATCAAATCTGCTTTCAAACTCGATATCAAGGATTTTGAGACAAAAGAATAAATCATAATTACAAGATACAAGTTGAGTGAGTTGAAAATGAATAAAAGATGTTCTAACTGTTCAAAAAATATTTTCTTGTAAAGACTAATCAACTTGCTTGGATGAATTCAACTTTCAGTTGAAAAGATACTACTTTTCCCGTTTTCAACTTTGGTAATGATAAAAAATTTTCTTTTCAAGTATATTCTCGTTGCATGTTTCATATTATGTCGTAAACAGTATCCACGAATAAAAATACACTGTTGAGTTTGGTAAAGTACTCCTTTCCATTGAATCCGAGTTCTGTGATTGGTCAACACATGAGTAGGAACGCCATTTTGTTTCTAAGTGCAAAGAGTTACTACTACATCTAAGCCTGTAACGATAAAATGCGGAAACCATCTTTTATCCAGATTTCATTTTTCCCGAAAATTCATATTTACGTTCTTTACTAATCGCTTTTCTTGAGCTGAGTGACCTACTTTCGTGAATCAATCAAATGTTCTCTTTATCAGATTCAACTTAATATTTAAGTTCCATTGTCAACTTTGAATTTACATCGGGTTCCTTGTATTTCAGAATTCATCTCATAAATTTATTCAGAGTAGTTTTCAAATAATTAGTAAATGGTCTTGAATTAACTTCTAACATTCAGAAGATGAAAATTCTAACTGTATGTAACTTTTGACAAATAATTATTTCAAATTATCAGTTTTGAATAGGTTAATCTGCGTGAGAATTACAAAAACTCCATAAGGAATCAAAATAAAAAGTGTGCCACCTGATTGTTGTTGGAAAATTTTTTAAAACAGAAGTAGCTCTTTATTACACAGGAGAACAATCTGATTGTTAATTTGATATGAAAATTGAAAATTTATTTTTTTTTGCACACCGTAGATATTTTTATTATAAGATAACTGCATTAATTATTTATAAATAATGTAAAGAAAAAAAAGTAACGCAATTTCCTTTACAGATGCAGCAGATACTATAATTCCAAATGGAGTCAACGGGAGTTATGACGATGCAGAGCCCGAGGAGTTTGCAGAGTCATGCCAGGAACAAAGTTCTCCAGAAAATAAAGATGCTACCGAAGATAAGGAGAAAGAGGAGAGTGATGATCAGCTAAACGACGTAGCCAGTGGCGACAGAGATGAACTGGAGAACGAGAATGAATCTACAGAGAGGGATGGAGCACTCGAGAAAGACGATGACAAATCCGAGACACCTGAAGCTGATCCCGAAGTAGAAGACTCTGAAAGAGTACCAGCAGAAAGTGCTGAAAACCTCGACGAAGTAATCGAGAAAGGCGAAGATGTCGAGATGGAGAAAGGCAAAGACGTCGAGATGGAACAGGATTCTGAGAAGATCGTCGAAGTTCCACACGATGAGAATACGACTAGTCAAAATCGAGATACAGAGAAACAAAGTGTTGAGAAAGACGTCGAGTTGTCGAATCACTCGAAGGTATCGGAATCCTCGGACGTTGTGAGTGGGCCGAACAATGTTAGTGAAGTGTCTAAAGATGTGGAGGAGTGTAAAATCGTGGAGCAATCTAAAAATTCGGAGCGTAAAGACTCTGACCTTAAAGATTCTGATTGTGAGGCGATGGAAGTTGACGCTGAAAGCAACAACTCTGATATCGAGTGTCTTGACGAAAGTATCACTCAAATTGACTCTGACAATGACGACGATGTTTTCACGATCGACAAACCCGACTCCGGAAACAAAAGCGCTTCCAGGAGCAGCGACATCCAGCAGATTGACGAGGCTGGCGAAATAATAGACAGTAGTATGGACACCTCCGACGTTAAAATATGCGAGGAAAATGGCAGCTGCGGAAGTCCTGATATCGAGGAGATAACTGACCTTTCCAGGAGCAACGGCCACAACTCTGAACAGGAAGGTTCGTTGAAGGGCTCGCCAAAATCGAAAAAGTCGAGGAAGCAAGTTGACCTTAGTAACATTACACCAAGACGCAGCTCCCGGAACATCAAGAGGACTAGTTACATTGAAAAGGAACCCGAGGAGGAAGTCGTCCATGATGATGGCTCCGATATCGAGGAGATCAAACCTGAAGATCCTCTTGCTGGCATTGAAAACAAAGACAAAGAGAATTCCAAAGTAAAGTCCCCTGTCAAGAACAATAAGACCACGATCGTCGTGAATGATACCAAAAGGCTCGTGGAGATCGCCGCTGGGAGTAAAGCTTCTTCCAAGGGTGGAAAGAAGGAACCTACCTTAGTTATAATAGATACGAATTCTATCCTGTCCGGGAGAGGAGGCATTCCGGTTAACAATGCGAAACCTCAGTCGGTTTCTAATTCTCCCGCCTTCTCGGTCGTTCCAATGAGCATGGCACCACAAACTATGTATCCAAATATGAGAACTACCATCACGCCTGTACCTATGAAAGCGGCTCCGAGTCCAAAGCCAGCGACTGTTACTCCAGTCAATCCTCCGGCTCCTCAGATTTTGCCGACCTTGACCGATGATATGTTTGTTGTCGAGGCACCGTCCTTTATTGTACCTTACGTTTATGAGAAGCCGCCACTAAAACCATTGAAGGAGTTTATCACGAAGCTGAAAAAGAGTATTCTTGATAGGGAGTTGGAGGAGAAGAAACTTGAGGATGAGAAGAAAGCAGCAGAGAAGAAGGCTGCAGCGGAGAAGAAAGCGGAAGACAAGAAGGAGAACAAAGACGATGATGAGGAGAAGGAGAAAGAGAAGGAGAAGGACGACGACAGCGAGACGGAGGGCAGCGAGCATAGCAAGAAAGACGAAGATGGTGTTGATTTGTCCGAGAAGGGTGGCGACGACAAAATGGATCCGAAGCCTGAGGAGCGGAACAAATTACCGACATATTTTGATCTACCTTTGGGGAAATTCTTTATGTCCATTGGTGTTGGTCTTGTCCAGGAATTCGTGCAGACTGATCTTCTGAGAACGCAAAAGAGGAAACAGGGCAAAGGACCGCCATCTGCCGAGACCCAGATGGCTATTAATTCCCTGATCAAGAATCTAGAGTTTAGTAAAGAAAATAACGAACCATTCCATTTAGAAATGAAGAAATGTGAGTTCTGTAATTTTAAAACGGAGTCAGCCTTAGTCATGCAACATCATTTGGAGACGCCACATATGAAGAATTATGTTTATAAATGTAATTTCTGTCCGAGCGAGGTTCGCAGTCCCCACGATATTCTATTTCACATGGAGGCGGAGCACAACACTCGTGGAAGACTCGAGAGAGGTCCTGCTTTTCATCAGTGTCCGAATTGTCCGTTTGAGGATAATCAGAAGGGGAAACTGACAAGACACATTTTAGCTTGCACGAAGAAATTCAGACCGGAACGCAATTTGGAACCTGCGTCCGACTGGGAACCACCAGCAAAGATTCCGAGAATGAATCGTGCGAGGCAATCGTTGCAAGCAAATCAGAGTGCTTTGGCTTTGGCGATGAGTGCCAAAGGACCCCAGCCGCTTTTACCGAAATTGCTCCCGGCACCTATGCCAGGACGTGGAAGGGGTCGTCCACCCATGCAACCAAGGTATACGGATTTGAAGAGTCTGAGAGCCGGAACTTCCCCGATGAGGCAAGGTAGGTTTTCGACGATTAAAGATTGGATATTCATGTGTGTTTTTCAAGCTAAAAAACTTCTTTGCAGACAATGTTGCGGGAATGATGTACCGACCGACTTCGTCTGGGCTTTTGGTGCCTACTTCCTACCAGTTTGGCAGCAACCAAATCTTTCAGGTGAATATGTGTTAGATATTATATTTTGCATGATTATATTTTGCATGTACTTCTTGGTTGTAGTTTAATATCTTGTTAGAGGAAAATTATATTCTGCTGGATATTTGAAAAATAGTGTGAGAGGGTGGAGTCAGGATTCTAAGAGGGAAGGGACCTCGCACTAAATCTACAGTAAATGACTTTTTGTGAAACATTTTGAATATAATTTTTTTTCTTTGTACTTTCGAAGCTGCAAAGCAATTATTTGAAAATAAAAAGAAAGAAAAAAACAGTTTTTTAACATACAATTGTCTAAGTTCCAATTTTTACATGTATTTTGAAAGAAAAATGCTTATTTTAGTCATATACAAGATCTAGCAATGTACAGCATGTTATGGGGTTGTTTTCATACCGTAAACATTCAAGTATGGAAATTATCATTTCTTAGTAACTAAAGTCACTAGAGACTTTTATTCAACTGCTAGGATATGAAATCACTTTCAATTAGTAGGGGAAGCGTGCACAGATAACTGAATCGTGATAATAACTGAAATCACAAAAGGTTTTCTGATGAATCTATGAGGGTAGGAATCATTATAGTAAATAGGGAAGATGTAGACGACAAGGATTCCTTTGAATTCTTCAAAGGGTTGTTTAATTATCCCTTATTAAAATAAGCAGATAAATTGACTTTTCATAAGGAATGAATCATTAAATATCAGGCTTACAAAATCACTCTAATACATACATATAGCAAGTTTCTTTTAGGAGGACTTGCATAATAATTTATTACATTCTCATCATTTATGATTGAGAAAGTATTAGAATCGTCTGAAATTTCACATACTGAATTTTCAACGGATCTCCACGTTTCGAGACCCCCTGAAGCCGAAAATCAAGTT
>WSXT02021374.1:0-14133 GCA_011762715.2 Neuroterus valhalla | reverse complement strand
ATAATCCTGTGTTTAAAAATAACTAAGATGATCGTGTATAACATGGTTATGGTGTTATTGTCCCCCCCCCCCCCCCCTTAAGGAGAATCGGCCAACAGGCGAAGCTAATCGCATATAATTTTAAATGCAATATTTGCTGCTGCGAAGATGTTCATGTGGTAAACCAGTTAAGGAATCACCAATGAGGAAGTGACCTGAAGTCAAGGTTTTGAGGTTGTCAAGATCGGAAGATCCGATCATGCGGAAATAAGACGTGGGTTTGAAATTGCTTTGATATATTTAATATGTTTCTGGAGTTGCTCAAAGGTGAGCAAACCATTACCCCCAGTACGTAAAAAAATATAATTGGTGTATTTAATGACTGCTTCCTACAAGCCACCAGGGTTGTATGACAAGTTTCCCAATCCGCGTTTCCCAAAGGACATTTTTCCCAATCAGGTAATTTTTCCCAAAATACAAAATATTCAAAGTGAAAGTTTTAACTGAATTTCGAATCATGGAATATTCATTTGAATGGCAACCAACTTCATGCAATTTCGAATGTTTTGTTTTGTTGATTTTATTTGCTTTGCCTATTTAATCTTGGTTATCTGAATTGACGTCTCGTTCTTGAACTGTCTAACTTGGATTTATTGCTCTACCAAAACGCATCATGCTCGATTTTGAATTGGCTGCCATACGAGCGGTAGTAATAGTTTTTGGCTCAGAAATAGTCAGCTGTTGCTTTTTTTACTTCTGCCAAAGTATGTATCGACGCAGCCAATAGGAAGTTTTTCCAAAGTTTGTATAATGACGAAGACGATCGACGGATAAAAGTTGGTTGGCACATGCTTTGTGCATTGCCAGTCCCGAGCAAATAATGTTATAGAAGGATGGCACCATAGATTTTCGCTAGTGATTGGGAAGGACCATCCAAGTGTATACGCATTTTTCCAAGAACTGTTGAAGGAGCAGGCCGGTACGGAAATTATGTTCCGACAATTACAAGTTGGCCAATGAATTTGGAAAGGCATCAAAAAAGACAGGAGAGAAATCCAGGAAAAAATTTTCACAATCTTTCAAGACCATTACGAATATGCGTCTATTGGGAAACACGTATTGGGAAACTTGTCCTCCTACCGCCACCAGAATAGGAAGACCTGGTATGAATAGATTTCCATGCTACATTGTGGTTCTCTTAAAAGTGTTTCACTTTTGTTCAATGATTGCGTCGGTTGTAGTATCGCTTACCAATTCAAAATAAACAGTCTTTGTCGCAAAGCGACAGCGCCTTCCCTTGCCGAAAAAAGGGCAACAGTAGTTTATTCCGATAATCAATAACGGTCGCGAGTGCATGAGCCGATCTGCTGGTAAATTTTAAATCACGTAAATGAACCGACTGGGGTTCACTAGAGAACACGCCACACATTGACGGATGACCCTACGCATGACATTTCTCCTGTCAAGTATTCAGTACATTTTGCGAACTACGTAGAGGATAGTTTGTACTGCAGAATGATATAACGCAAGAAGCTGTTCACGAATAATTCATTTAGTCATTATTTATTATTTCGAGGAAGGAGTTCCAGATGTTTCTGATAATAGTCGAGATCAGAAATTAAAGTCTTTTATCTACCCTGAGGACTGCTTGGTCAAGGAAGGGATCCGGTGCTAAAATCTTGCTCTTGTGTCAAAACCTTGCACTTCCGATAGTGCCTCAATGTTTTTATCGAATGCGTTTGCTCGAACAACCTCAAGTGCTTGATTTAAGGCAAAATCGATGCCGTAAGACGTCCTTGTCATAGATATCTAACATTCAAGAATTTTGCGAAGTGCAGGCCTTTGGCATAGCTTTAATATGCTCTAGAGCCAAGAAACTTCACCCTTAGTAGGCCAGCCTGGGAAAAGGGGTATGTGTGTTTATCTGGTGAGGAATAGATGGGCGAATCCTATTTTGGTTGATCCACAAACTTAAAGACCAGGATTACCAATCCTCTTCAAATGAGGGGAGGTTGAATGTTCAACCCCAACGCTTGCAAGGGTAGTTTCAAACGCCTGTTCCTTCTTTTCTAATCACGCGATTAAAAATTTTTATGAGGGTTTTGGGAAGTGCTTTTTACACGATTTCATCCTGTTTTATTATCTATAACAAAAAGAATTGTTTGAACCATTTTTCAATTAATAAATTGTTTATTCAACTTTTTTTGCAATTAAGGCATCTATGATTTTCTTCAAATAGTCGCAAAAGAAAGCTTGACTTCTTTACTATGATAAATGTCTAATAAGAAAATGGAAAACTAGAGATTTATTGAGTTACAGAGCCCGTTGTACAGGGAGTCCTCGCGCTCGCACTCGGGCATCATGCGTCAGCATACCGCGGAACAGTTTTCAAGTATGCCATTTTTCGGTATTACTCACATTGATCCAAAATTGCATAAAGGCATCGGAAGGAACTATTCAGAAATGTTGACCAGTGAGTTTGAAGAAGTTTAAACTTTGGTACTTTATGGAAACTCAAATTAGTGTTGATATTTTTTGTGGAGTTACAATCGACAGCATAGCACACATTGCCTTTGCGAGTTTGATTTCACTTTCTATGGTTCCAGGATAATCCCATTTTTAAGATTTTATATTACTTAATAATCTTCTTATGCACTTCTTACTGATTAGGCTGACACAAAATTATTTATTGTCGCGTTATTTGAGTTCAACACGTGTGTATACAATGCTACGTGTATCTCAAAGGCATCCATGTTGGTTATTTTGCTGGATGGCCATCAGGTCTCGCATTGCAACTTTAAATTCCCAATACCCGAGTTGAGTCGCTTTTTCCACCTTGCGAAATATTGAGCGCGTTCCCGACCGTCATGTGTGGTCCGTGTAAAAAATTTTTGATACAAAAGTTATTGAGAACCTCATGTTCTACAACTTGGCTATTTAAATATAAAAAAATGGTTTAGATTAAAAATGTGGGGAATACGATTTTTCACAACTTTGTTTTCTACCATTTTTGTTGTAAAATAAAAATTCCGCGAGATAAGCGAAAAAAAATGAAAATTCAAGTTGGCGGTTTTAGCGTACACAAATTTAAGGGCAAGACTGTGAAACCTTCACTTTGACGCTAGAAGAAAACTTTCTACGTCAAAAAATCGGACCCCGACATTTTTTCTATTTATAGGCCTTTTCCGATCTCTATTGACTGAGCTGAATTTGGGGTGCTTGGTTTTACTGAGTCCCCTCGCCTCTCACTTTATGGGCTGCTTCATTTTTGTGAGTCCCCTTGCCTCTTACTACGCAACCTCTTTATATGCTGTTTACCCCTTCTTCGTAGCAGCTTTGAACTTTCTTGGAGTATTATTCTGCTTTCGATTACGTTTGGGCTTCAGAAAACCCTCGCTTTTCTCCTTATAGGAAAATCGTTTCAGATCCAGCTGTCCCTCTGCGTTCGGAGCGAATGAATGATATTTGAGTGTACCTGGTATCGTCACAGCCTTACTAAATCGATCTGCTAATTTTATTGTCACCTCTGCATGCTCTTCTTCGCTACTGAAAAGTACGACAGTTTCCTTCAAGTGTTCGCTAGCCCATTCAAATAATTCGTTATCTGGTAAGGTCTGATTCTCAGCTGAACGTTGCAAGCCAGCTCTTGCAGCAAGACGCTTCGGGTTTCCTTTGATTCCATCGCATGGTCTTTTTCCATGGGCAGTTGGATGAAGATTCCAGTCTGCCGAAATGCCAAAATCTTTTTTATGGCACAGAAGGTTAGCAAAGTTGTATTTGTTCCTAAAATGCTGTGGTGCTCCATCTATGACATAATGCAATTTCTTGGGATTGAAACGCTTCTTAAGGTAGTCAACAATTACCCTTTGGTATAAATGCATGGCAACCGTGTCATGGTGTAAGTTGTCTGAAATAATAACTATGCTCACATGCTTCAATTCGTTCTTCTTGTTATAGTAGATAACTACTGTATAATGGACACCTGATCTTTATTCCAATGAGAAGATTGGATGGCATTCTGAAACACTTAAACATAGTTTTCTGCAACATCGAACATAATCAAAAAATGTGCAACTAATAATGTTAAACGTTAAATTGTCTTCTTTGAAGACAGCGTGATTGAATAAAGAAAACCGTTCCGAGATACTTTACTGTCTCCAAGGCAGTTCATGTGAGTAATCCTTCCAAATTCTCTAAGAAAACTTGAATAACGTTCTTGCTACAACGAGTATTTACTCTGCTTTTTTCAAGAGAAAGGAATTTTGTTTAAACCATAGTGTAAGAATCCCCGAAATGTTCCTTTTTATTCTCATATAGAAAGACAAGTAAGAGCACGATAAACGGGTCGGAAGCAGTCAATGCACAAGGAACCCTGTCTAGTTTTCTTGAGACGTTCTTTTGGCAAGGGATTTCGGGAATTTCTGCAACTAAATATATTATGCTCGAATTAGGAAAACAAACAGATAATTTACCTTCCACTGCAGCAAAAAAATGTTCGTGCGTTCATTTCTGAAGGCTTCTTTTCAAGACTCTTTATCTACTTGGCTTGTATTTTAAGACGCTTGACACGCTTCGGTATACTCAAAGTACGCTCGGCATTATAGATGTCAGAAGTTGTTTCATACTCGATAGAATAGTGTCAGTGGTCGAATCCTCCCATTTTGCTTGCATTGCTTGATTTAATTCAGTTTTAATCTGACCAATTGTAATAGTGTCCTAGCTTCTCCCACTTTAGTATCCCACTTCTTCTGATAAATATTCCAATTTTTTCGATAATACGGAAAATTGTCCAAAATTTTGTTAGTTTTAAATCTTCATGTTGGTATTAAATCATTAGAAGTAAAATTCATTAGATAGTTATCATAGAAAGAAGATTGTATCACGGCACATTGACCATTGGCAATTCCAGCAAATGTTGAACACATGTCAAGAAAAAGGGTTCAGACGATACATCGGTTATAACAAAAAAATATAAATTGAAGTGTTTTGTAACGAAAAGCATAATAATTCAGAAGAAACATATTCTTTCAATTGAATCTAATTTAAGAAGCTGATATTAACTGATTCAACATCAATAAACGATTTTCTTGCACTTTTTATCCATTATTAAAACCAGAAAATGTGGAATAAGCTCAAACATTTCATGAAGAGAATAATTGGTTCATTTAATTAGGCATGATCACTCTTGAATAGGTAATCTTAATTTTCTAATGGATTTGAATAATCAAGTAAAATTGGATTACTTTTTCTCAAACAGAATTTATCATTGACTATTTGTTTGCATACGATTGTCATTTATCAGAAACGTCTTTAGCTCACATTCGAAGCCGAAATAGTATTCGATTAGAATCAGAGAGAAATTCTTATTCCAAGAAGTTAATTTCAGTGTGCTTATAATGAGAAATAAGGAAAATGCAGATCATGAAAGGGGAAGTAAATTCTTTATTTTTCTGATTACGATTTATATAAGAATTTAACATTTGTCTCTGAGGACCCGATTCAAAGTCTTTAATAGTGGGAACTTTTCTCCACAGGCCCCATTGAAATCATCTTCATCAATGCGGACCCCAAATACACCACCAAGATTCATTTTCTTAGCGTACTCAACCTCGTCCCTGATGGATCTGAAAATAAGTGTTGAAAGTCAAATTTTTTATCTTCATTAAAATTGAAACCTGAAAACAATTTCTTTAAAGACTTACTCAACATCATTATAGGAAATCATTTGGTCTCTTTTGTAGATATATGGACCTTGCTGTTCTTTGTCGTACAGACGCTTCCATTCTGGATTCTTTATTAATTTACACATTTCGTTATATGATGGTGTTGAGGGAACAAGTTTTGATGAATTAGAGTATAGAGCGCCTGTACCAAATCGTTTTGGATTTGCTAGAGTATAAGATATGCCGTGAAAAGGAATTCCTAATAATAACTTCCTTGGCGAAGCACCTTTCGAAATCCACTTTCTTACAACAGAATCCTGAGGACAGAATACATGATAAAATCATAAAGTGAATACAAAACGAAAGTATTTCCACTTCATAAAGAGACAGTAAAATTCTTTTATTTTATAACGGAAACTTTTAGAAGTTAAGCTTTCAAAATTTAGCAACAGTGTACAGCAAAGTGTTAACAATTTCGCCACTAACAAAAGTACTTACAATATTAATTTTGCGGTCCTTAACACTTTCCTTGGATGAAGGATACATTGGAACATTATGACTAACTTTCATATTTGGATCTAAATCTGTATGTAAGTCGTAGGTCTTCATATTCACGAAGTCTGCATACTTGGATATTTCTTTGAAATCATATACCTTATCAGTCTCTTCAGTACCATCATCAGCTACAAATAGAATGAAACCTTCTTTGTCGAATTTTTCTCTCAGTGCCTTCAAGAGTAAAACGAAATTCTCCTTATCAGAAGCAACAAGTCTAACTTCTGCATCTATATTCAACAAGCTCAGTTCGATACCGTTCAATTTGTATTTTTTCACAAAGTCGACGATATTATTAACAAGTTTTTCCTGCAATTTTGGATCAGTCAATACTCAAGAAAGGGGAATTGAAAAGATTAATACTTTCATATTTCAAGAATAAGATAGAATCTAGGATAGAAATTTGGAACTTACTTATTATTACCACATCCAGCACATTCCGCGTCCGTCATTGACGATTCCCCCAAAGAAATTATGGTTTTCAAGTGTCTGTTTTTCTTTCGGAATTCGTCTATCCCTTTCGAATAATAAATTTTTAAATCTGTATATTCATCATCATCATTGCTTACGGAAGCATCTTTATTAAGTCCAGCCCAACCGGAAAAAAGGTGGGTGCAAAGAGACGCATCGATGTGCTCTAGGGTTAGGAATTTGGGTGCTTTCCCACTTCCCGTTCCCCCATAGAAACAACCAACAACTTCTAGAAATCATTAATATTGAGATTAAGTTATAAAAATATCATCATTTCTTGTGTGTATTTCAATTCTTAATTTTGAAACACCTGGCAAAAGGATACATATTCGTATTACTTACTCTCAGACCCAGTATCAGTTACTGGCAGCTTACTTCCTACAGAAAAAGCTGAGCATATCCCCAGAAAAAGTACTAATTTATACATCTGCAAAAAATTAAGTAATAATGTTAAAATCGATAAGAGGCTTTCTTGTGTTTTGACATTATTTTTCCTTGATCTGTATCATTTTATACTTCAGGCAAGATTTCTTTCGCGTATATACTTCAGGGTTGTCCAAAAATGCATTAAAATTTTTTTTTCGGATTTTCATGCAAAACGCCCGGAAATCTGTTCGAATCCACAAAAAAAGAAATACATTTTTCTTTTTTTTGAAAAAAAAATATTTAGAGTTGCCGCAAGTCCCGTGAAGTTTAACACGTATTTCCCATAAGAAAAAAAGACGTTTTTGTAAATTTCATTCAGAAATCTCAATATTGGATGAATCGAGTTCGAAATGCCCCATTTCTCTTCACAATTGGTCACAGAATGCGAATAAAATATTACTTTTCAAATATCACCCCCATAAGTCGGTTTTATAGGGTCCCAAAAAAACCCCCATGAGTGAAAAAATGTGTTTTTCGAATGTTTGGCGCTAATTATGATTTCTTCTGCGGATTTTTAAAGCACGTTATTTCAAATACATAGAATACTACTTTATACTAATAATTAGATGTTTATTCGCATTGTTCAAACAATTTATTATTATTTTTAGCAACTTTCTCTTAGTAAAGGGTTAGACAGTCAAGGTTTTTCCTGTATTATTAAACCTATTTTCAACGTTTCAGTTAGAGCGAGGTAATAATCAATTGAAGTTAACAAACATAATTGTTTAAACAATTTGTTATTATTTATAACAATATTCTCTCAAAATTATGCTACAAAGTTGCGGTTTTTTCTGAAATTTACAACTTTTTGTCCACATTTCACTTAAAGTGGGTGATTATTTAATGTAGTTTAGCAAAAATAATTGTTTAAATAAATTTTTATTGTCTATAGCTATCTTCTTCTAGATTATTACTACATAGTTGAGGTGTTTTCATTAAATTTTTGAACTTTTTATCACTTTTCAATTAGGGTAAAGTAATTATTAATTAATGTTGAAAAATAATTATTTAAACAATTCACTATCATTATTAATAATATTTTCTTTGCTTGATGATCGAAACTTGCGGTTTTTATGAAATTTTTGCTCACTTTTTATTTGAAGAGAGTTGATATTTAATTGAATTCAACGAAAATAATTGTTTAAACAAATGATTATTGTTAAAATCTATCTTCTTTTAGACTAGTGCTAAAAAGTTGCGGTTTTTTCTAAACTATTAGGTTTTTTATCACTTTGTGAGGTAATCATTATTGCGAGTTAACAAACATGCTTATTTAAACAACTTATTATTGTTCATGATCATTTTCTCTTAGATAAGTGCTAGAAAGTTGTTTTTTTTCTGAAATGTTTAACTTTGTTCTACCTTCTTAGCTGTGAAAAATAATAAATGAACATTAGTGAGATTCATATCCCGAATACTATTGTATTTTTTATGTAAATTATTTTTGTGCTCTTCCCAATGTTCAAAAAAGATTAATTGGAACAAAAAAGCTGCATTCATTCAGTGAAATTCGAATTTCAAATTTTCTACTCAAATTATGGATCTGAAACGCGAAAATTGAATTTTTGAGAAAGTAGTTCAACTTTCAACCAAGTAGTCGAATTTTCGAACTAAAAATATAGATTTAGATTTCACTTGGTGAAAAGTCGACAAAACGCTTAAGAGTTCAGAAAAAATCGCAATTTTTCACCACTTATCCAAGAGAAGAAAGCGATTAACAATAATAATTTTTTTAAACGATTATTATTGTTAAATTAAATCAAATATTACCTCACTTCAAGTGAAAAGTGAGAAAAAAGTTGTAAATTTCAGAAAAACGCAAATTTCTATCATTAGGCAAAGAAAATATTAAAAACAATGATAATAAATCGTTTTAACAATTATTTTTCTAACATGAAATTATTATTACTTTAATCTAATTGAAAAGTGATAAAAAGTTCAAAAATTTCAGGAAGAAACCGCAACTATGTAGTAATAATCTAGAATAAGATAGCTATAAACATTACCAATTCGTTTAAATGATTTTTTTTGCTAAACTACAATAAATAATCACCCACTTCAAGTGAAATGTGGACAAAAAGTTGTAAATTTCAGAAAAAACCGCAACTTTGTAGCATCATTTTGAGAGAATATTATTATAAATAATAACCAATTGTTTAAACGATTATGTTTGTTAACTTTATTTGATTATTACCCTGCTGTAACTGAAACATTAAAAATAAGTGGAAAAATTAAGAAAAAACCTTGACTTTCTAACCCTTTTCTAAGAGAAAGTTGCTAAAAACAATACTAAATTGTTTAAAAGATTTGAATAAACATCTAATTATCAGTATAAAGTAGTATTCCATGTATTTGAAACAATCTGCGTTAAAAAAACCGCAAAAAATCATAATTAGTCCCAAAAATTCGAGAAACCCATTTTTTCACTTATGGGGGTTTGGTTGGGACCCTATAAAACAGACTTATGAGAGTGATATTCGAAAAGTAATATTTTATTCGCATTCTGCGACCGATTGTGAAGAGAAATGGTGAATTTCAAACTCGATTCATCTAATGTCGAGATTTCTAAAAATGAACAAAAAAAATTTTTGGACCACCCTAATATACATATTATGCAATACACATTAACGGGAGGAATAGATGAGTAAACTTATGTTAGGCGACATTTGCCTAAAAACAGATATTGAGGCCTAGTTAATACACGGCTACATTCTCATGGCGCTCCAAGCGCGCGGCTTGCTTCGTTCGCAAGTTTGAGTGCGCCTAGGGCGCGCTACGCGCTCGGTATGTTTTTCACCTTGCGCGTTGCACTTGGCCTAATGCGTGCTTGATTTACTTTTTATTGTAATGCATACAAAGATTTTCAAATATTGCAAAACTGCTGAAAACCTCTATTTATGAAGATTATTAATTTTTTTTTTCATTTTTGATGAAAATTTTTTTCTAATTAAGTTTACTCAAGACTCTAGTGGCCTCAAGGGGACACATTCTCATTACAATACTCGCCACCGATATTTTCATCTCGCATAATTTGGGTAGCAATTTGAATTCTCCATCGTTTAGAAAGCGTTGTCACGATTGAAACAGAAAATGTACATCTTAATGGAAAATAATTCCGTTAGAACTTTGTGGCCTTTTCAAGATGAATACTTTTTCTGTTCAATATTTCTTCTTATCTCTTATTGTTTGTCTGGAAAATGAAATTTCTTATTTTATAAGTGCGTTATCGCGATTTAAAAGAAGAATATCCGTTTCATCGAAAAATAGTCAACAGTAAACGGTATATTTTTTTCAGATTCACGATTTTATTGCTGATGATTTTTTGCGCACCCCGCATAGTTTTACTGAAAAATGAAATTTCTCATTTTCGGTAACATTTTTCACGATTTAAACAAAAACTATGCATCTTATGAGAGAAGTGATTTCAAAGAAATTTCTAGATCTTTTTAGAATAAACAATTTGTGTCGTTAGCATTTTTTTGCACCTTGCATAGTTTGAGTGGAAACATGCATTTTTAATTTTTCAAAAAACGAATTCGATGGATAAAACCAGAACCGTTGGTCAAATATGTTTTGGTTAGCAAATTGTTCCTCTCTTTTGCGACCTTGAAAAATTGTGCCAAAGCACAACCCAATATGATAATTCTTTCGAAAGTTATGGAGTACACAGATTACAGTTTACAGATTACAGATAGACAGACATACATGACACCTTCGTAATAACCATTTTTCTGACTCAGGGGGTATCAAAACGAGGAGATTTCAATAAATCCGCGAAAATCAATTTTCACACAAAACCAATACCTTCTCATTAGGAATAAGAATGTGAAAATTGAGAGGAAGAAAGTGATGAGAAAATTTATATATTCAGTTACTTGAAGGTGATCCTTTCCCATCCTATCTTTCATTACTATCCTTTCACTCCCCCTCCTCTACCTGTCAACACCGCATCCCACTTTTCCCCACATTCGCCCCACTCTGAACCATCAACTTGTTTATACTAACCCTCAGTTCTTCTTCCCTTATTACTCCTCACACCAATACCCTCCACTCCTCCTTCTTTCCCTCTTCCACCATTACTACTTTTAGCCAAAAAATCTGCTCCTCCTCCATTCCTCTTGATACGACCGACAGACTTTCGTTAAATAGTGGCAAAATCATATCCATTCTTGTTAAAGCATTCTACAGCCTATTTGCACCAGTCTAATGAACTGTTGTATAATTAGTCCTATTTGAAAATTCACACCGATAAAATTATCTAGTTAGGAAATCGCTAACTCCGAATATCAGCTATTTTATCCATTTTTCAAAGGTGCAGATGTAATTACAGGAACTTTTCGTAATCACTATGTCGGAGTTCGAATTTAAAGTGATAATGATAATATTTAGAAATACTGTTCGCGACAGGTCGTAAAGCAAAGAAATGATTCACAAGTTAGATCGATGGAAGTCTTGCGTTTGTCCTTTAGTCTGTCCTTAGAACTCTTTAGGGCAGTTCAGACAGGCCCTCTCCGTTGACGCTGATATCGCAACGAAATTGCTAAATTTAAAATCTATGCGATGAACGTCCATATAGTTTTTACCTTAATCTTTCTGTTTTACTCCCCCTTATGTCTCGCCGCTTCCACTCAAAAGAACGCGCGCGTCGTCAAATTTTCTCTTGTCGCGGCCGGGCCCCCTTTTCTGAGGCCGTTGCAGGCGTCGCATTTTTCAAATCTTATTCTCAAGCTATATAAAACTGCTCAACTATCATTTGTATTTTATATAAATTGTTCTGATCAAAGCAATCTTTTTTATCGGGTCAAAAATGTCGGGAACAAGTACAAAATCTTAACTGAACGAAAAAGTTGAGCTAGGAATATTTTAAATGTCCAACAACAAATTCAAATATGTCAAATTTTGTTTTTATAGTGATATGAACCTAATATAGAATAAATAAATGTCCTTTTATTTTCCAAAATTTGAAGAATCCCCGGAAGATACAATGCTCTCATTGAGCGTGCAGGTCTTTTTATACTTTCAGTTATAAACACGACAACGCTTTACTTATGGCGTCATCATGACTTCTGAATTTGTCAAATCTTTTGTCAATATTGCCGTCGTTGGGCAATAACACTAGGCCTAAATGTAGATGTGTCATGGTATTGTTTCTAACATTCATATTTTAAAGACAAATTGTATCTATTTTGCGGATTTATACATTTTTAGAGTCGTAGAAATATCACGGAAAAAACTTCTAGGTTGATGATAACGGGAGTGGGGAGCCAAGTGTCACAAAATGACGGTTGACTATACAAAAAATGAGAATACCGTCTTAAAAGGGTAAAGATAATTTAGTTGATCAAGTCAATTTACCAAAAATTGAAAAAGTCTGCAAAGACTACTTTTTTATTATCCTATTATCCTATTTTTATTATCCTAAAAGAGTGGGAAAAAATTGTGTAAATTATGGCTGTCTTTGATGATGTTGCGATGCCAATAGAAAAACGTTATCATGCAACAGCCCTTTTGAAAAAACGTACTAAATTTTCTGTAATTTCTTTTGCATAAGAATCTTGTAGTCTAGCGAAAACTGCGATTGAGGTGATAAATTTTCATCGCAAAAATGGTCGACTTCAGAAATGTTGATAAGATTGTCAGTTTCATCAGAATCCTAATTTCGTTGTTCTTCATTACATCAGAAATATGTGTAAAGCCCGCTTCTATTATCTTGGATAGCCAAAATGACCTTCTAAGTCGTTTTCATTATTAATATTTGATCTCATTCTCCGAAAAGACGTTTGATTTGTATGCTAACATAATACTATAATGTCAAGAACAGTTTATTTCCGGATCACCACTCTCAATACGTGTGTCGTTCCATTTAAGAAGATCTACTTTACTTTTACAATTTATATTGATAAACAGAATGAAATATTACTTCTGTGCTTGTGGTTGCTTGCTTACCTCATCTTAGATTGATTTTTAAATTCGAAAAAATTCACAAAAGCAATTTCACCAAAACCTTTATGGACACAATTTTATATCCAGAAAAAAAATAACAAAAAAAGTTAGTTAGTGATAAAAGAAATTCATGATTTTTTGCTAGAATTTGTACATGAGTTCAACATTTGTATCTCTGGATTCGACAAGGAGTCTCCAGAAGTGAGAACTTGTCTCCTCCACATGTTATACTGTAATCATCTTGATTTACACCTACTATCGCGGTGCGCCCTAATTCTTTCTCACAGCGGATTCAACTTTTCCCTTAATGGACACAAAAAAATGAAACTGAATATTCTCATCAGTATTGAAATACATACTAGAGAGAAAAATTATTTATCAACACGTACTCAACATTATCATAGACAATAATTTGATTTCCTTTATAGATATATTGTACTTTCTGTTCTATGTCATAGAAATGCTTCCATTGGAAGTTTTTAATAATTACAAACATCGTAAAATTCACGCTGGTATGGCCGGTGTTAGGATACGGGGCAGAAATATGGGGTAGTAAGGAAAGGAAAGAGATGGAAAGGATACAAGAACGATATGTGAGATGGGCGTTAGGAGTGGATTGGAGGACACCTGGATATATGGTCAGAGAGGAAACGCAAAGGGATAAATTAAGTATCAGAGCAGGAAAAGAGCATGGAAATTCGAAGAAAAGCTAAGAGAGGGAAGGGGAGGGGAGTTAGCTAAAGAATGTCTGAAGGAGGTGAAAGGAAGAAGAGGGAGGGATATTGAGTTATCGAAATGGGAAGAGGAAAGAAGGGAGTTTCTCACGGATTGAAATATAGGGGAAAGAATAGGAGTAGCTTTGAAGGATTAAAAGAAAGGGAGAAGGAAAGTCAAATTATAGAAAGATGGGGTAGGATTAAGGAGTCAAAATACAATAAACTGTATAAGGTTATAAAAAAAGGAGGACTACCAAAGTATTTGGAGAAAGGGTGGAGAGAGAAGAGATGGACAAGAATAGCAAGATTTAGATTGGGGAACGAGGTCAGGGAAGGAAGGTATTGGAAAGAAGATGAGAAAAGAAAGTGCAGAATATGTG
>WSXT02021363.1:0-14134 GCA_011762715.2 Neuroterus valhalla | reverse complement strand
TATATATATGAATGTATGTATGTATGTATGCGTGTACGTTTGTATGTATTTATGCAAGTCTGAGAATCCTGGCGTGGGGTGTCGCCGGTTCCATCTGAAGCTACCCCCCTTAAACTGATCATCTCAAATGGCGCCCAACCAAAATACAAATCAAGTATCAAAAATGACATCTGATTAAATTCGCGAAAACCACCACAATTTTCGAATGCTCGAAAGTAAGTTTGTTGAGAAAATGTAGAGTATTCAAAAAGAAGATACAAATCCTGTTACCAGGTACATACTAGAGCACATTAACATGGAAGTTTATTGTAGAAATGATGGTGAAAGGTTACGCAATCAACCTCAAATTGAATATTGAATCTTTGCGAGAAGATAGCACTTGTGTCCGATATTTCAATGAACATGTCAGGGAGTCATAATACTTTGATCCATCGTCAGTCGAGTCAAAAAACAAAAACATCTGCTTGGCTGGATAGAATTGAAAGGCAATAGGATAAAAACAAATGCGGAAATCGAGACAAATGAAATAGCGAAAATTATAGAAATAATGACAAATTAGGATAAAGCAGACTAGGTAACGATGACCGATTCCAAAATAGTGAGCGCTTTAATGGGCAAAAAAGGAATAGATCACCGGAAGAGAAGGTCCCAAAAAAGAAGATAAAGCTGAAAATCCCGGACGAATTCCGGATTCGGAAGATTGTACGCAAGTGTCCATTTCGAGGTAAGGATTTGTCACCGGAACTCTGTCTGGTCGTGTCCAAAATTAAGCAGGCTGATGTATCCCGAAAATAAATCCAAATATTATCCGTCAGAATAATCTGAAATAATACTAATAATCTGTCCAGTATGACGGGTTCGATAAATCTGTATTAGATCCGATCGTATCCGAGTTTATACGTCCTGACGGATTCGCCCAATCCGAATTTAGCCCGGTTGTACGGTTTGTCGGATACGATAATCCTGATTTTATCCGCTAATGTCCGCGTTTTGTACGTTTTAAAGGAATGAAAATGCTTTTGACGCATCTATCCAAGAAATTAAATAAAAAATAGATGCCGTTTCAGAACGTCAGCAAGTCACTGACACATATGGGGCGAACCTCAAAACAAGCCTCGATAACGTCGAAGCGACGCTCACGGACACGAAAAATTTGCACTCTACACATGCAGCTCACGATGTGGTAGCCGAAGTCCTTGAACGTCAACAGAAAGCAAAAATTCTTATCTTCTTTGAAATACCTGAATCCCTAGCTGACACTGCTGAATCCAGAATCATTGAGGATAAAACAAATCTACAAGATATATTTGACAAAGCCAATATGTCATTAGATGGACTCAAAAAATACAAGGTAGGTCAAAAATCTTACGATAAATGTCGGCCAATCAAAGTTGTCTCTAATGATGCTAATTCGTTTACATAACTCTTGCATTAGAAATCAAAGCATGAGGGCCCTTATACCTTCCACGCTGACCAAACTTTGATGCAAAGAGACCTTCTCGAGAAGCTGAGGACTAAATTGCAAAAACTCCATGATGAAGGTCGAACTCACAAAACCATCAGATTCTCCAACGGGACACCAAGGATAATTGACATCTGATCTCCAATAAAATCAAAAAACTGAGGGTGGCCTTACCAGGTGCACCTTCGACATCTGCACCAGGAATATTATTGTATTGACGGAAACATGGCTGCATCCAGGCATGTGCGACAACAAACTAGGCCTAAATAATTACAGATTTTTGTCAAGATTAACATGTATCACACATCACACTGATTACATCATTAGCTCTGTTTACTTTCCTCCCACCAGTCCTCTGGATAGTGGATACCTACCTCAACCATGTGACCACAGTCCACAGCTTAGCCAGTCAATATCCCCTCTCTAAACTTTTATTACTAGGTGATTACAATTTACCCAGAATTTCTTGGATCAACGATGATATAGGTGTAACTGCAGAATCCGAATTATCAGCTAGATGCATTATATTGAATTCAGCTGAAATTTTATCCGATAATTTTGGTTTTTTGAATCTTAATCAAATTAATAGCGTGAGAAACGAACGTGGTAATATCTTAGATTTAGTTTTTTCAAATATAGAAGAATTAAATACGCACATAGCGATAGATCCCTTGGTTCGTTGTGACTCACATCATCCCCCATTTAGAATAATCATTAGTTAACCCAGCCATTCCTCCAACAAATCAGATACATTTTTTACCCTTGATTTTCAGAACGCCAATTACCGAAAATTTATAATACTTCGCAGAAGTCAACTGGTACTCTGAACTAGTAAACGAAAAAATCGGAACAGCTGTTGAGCATTTCTATTATCACATCAATTTCGTTATACAAAAATACGTTCCACCAAAAAAAATGTTTAAAAAAAATTCCCCCTCGTGCTTCATTAACCAGCTGTTATTTCTTGACTCTATCTTCTCTCTGCCTTGTCATTATCTCTTCTTCTAACCTTTGTCATTCTTCACCCGTATCTTGAATCCCATACTCGAGCCTTCGTTCGTATCTCTCTATTTCCCACTTCGAACGCTCCACGTTACCCCTCCCCTCTCTTTCCCAGATCTCTCGTGCACACGCTTGTGCGATTCGGAAACGCACAAGCGTTGATGATGATATAGCGACCTTCTGGCGTTTTGTGAAAAATAATAAAAATAAGTTTTCTGTTCCGAATAATATGATTCACGGAGGCAGGGAAGCGAGTGATGGTAAGGGTTTTGCTGATTTTTTCAAATCAGTGCAGACTAGTAGCGATCTAGACAAAGTATCACTTGACTACGGTCATAATGTAGGTCTGCCAGGTCAAGAATCACTCAATACTGGTGAATTTCCGAAAAACTAGAAGGTTGCTCTAGTGATACCAGAACACAAAACTGGTCCTCATCGGGAAGTAATAAATTATAGGCCTATATCCATACTAAATGTTGTTTCTAAACTTCTTGATAATACTTTTACTGACCGCCTCCAAAATTCTTTTAATAGAATACTTGCTGACGAGAAACATGGCTTTCGCCTGAATAGATCTTCTTTGACAAACCTTACAGTTTATAGAGAATACATAACACAATGCATGGATTCAGGAAATCAACTGGATGCAATCTATACTGATCTTGCGAAGGAATTTGATCGAGTCGATCATGATTTGCTTTTGTCTAAACTTGAAGCACACGGTGTCACAGGCTCTCTACTTTCGTGGTTTGGTAGTTATTTGAAGGAGAGATCTCAGTATGCTTTTGCAGTGTCACTTAACAATATTTTTCGGTCGTGTAAAGAGAATGGCATATCTCTTAATACTGAAAAATGTCATGTAATCTCATTCTCACGAAAAGTACTCTCCATGAATCATCAGTACATAATAAATTGGTCTCCCTTTCAACAAACCACTAGCATTGGTGATCTAGGAGTTATCATTGATAGGAGGCTTACTTTTGCGAAACAATTTGACAAGATTGTCACGAAAGCGACTAAAATTTTAAGCTTTATTCTTCGAGCCTCTAGGGACATTCGGAAAATAACAACGTTAAAAACACTTAACGTATCGATTGTACGTCCGATACTAGAATACGCTTCTGTAATTGGGTCCTCATACGAAGCTGTCTATAGAGATAAAATAGAATCTATACAAAACCGATTCATAATTGTATGGGCGTCAAGTGAAGGATTCCGAAAGAATCAGGTTATCTGAACACAGTATCCGAACAAATGAACTTAGAATCTTTCGGATGTAGAAGGTTTCAGTTAGGACAAACGTATTTATATAAAATATTAAATGGTCAAGTTGATTGCTCTAGGATAGTTCAAGCCATCTCTTTCCACACGCCACCAAAGTCATTGAGACGAAATAAATTGTTTAAACTACCAATTTTTAAGACCGAATATGGCTCACATTCTACTCTGTCTAACATTTTTAGTTCATTCAACCAGATAAATAATTTATCTTACGATGCGGACATTTCTAACCAATCTTTGATGGAGTTTGTGAAAACGACGAAGGCATTCTTTTATACATAAGTCTACTTTGTATTCCTAATTTCCAAATTTGTAAATGTGTTGATTCAATCCCACAGTATGACGCTCCGTATCTTTTTGTTTTATCTTTTCAGCCATGATTTTTCGGTTACAATAGTTAGTACATAATTATATTACTTATATTTTATAAAACATGCTTTAATTTGTATACAGGGGTAAACCGTCAATAAAGTAAAATAAAATAAAAAATTTTTTAAATTATTATTTTAAATATTTCATTAAATCGTAACCCGAGCATCTAGTGGCATTAGTACTAGGAAGTTACTGATTGGATGCTCAGAATAAGATGCTCGATCAGGTAAGTGAAGGACTGGTCTTTCATTATTCATATTAAGAGGAAGAGAGAAAGAGGCATGTTCTGCCTCGACGAACGAAGCCAACCCTGTATTGCATGAACATGAAATTCCAATTATTAAACTCACGAAATATTTTTGAATAGAAATAAACTTGGTTTGCTGCTAGGCAGCGAGTCTCGTTGCACTGAAACTGCAATTCAACTGCTGACGAAATTCCTCTGAATCAGCACCTTTTCCTACCTCTCCTAGAGCTTCGATTCTTCGTGGTAGAACTCATCAAAATTATCGAGGCAGTTGTCTTCCAAGTTTCTGAGTGACAAGTCGTGACACCAGAAACAGTGGAAACCGGTGACATTGAATTCTGCTCGGAGGATCACTGCCCGTTTACACCCTCCATCGCATACTTCGCCCTTCGAGAACAGAACAGATGAGAGAATTACGGATAAGGAGTTTCTAAAGGAAAAAGAAAACGGAAACGATTAAGGCGTACATTTTTAGTGGAACGGAATAGTTGGGCGAAGTGCGCGTGGGTTTAGTCGAGTGGGGTCAAACGGCAGAATTCCGCTTGGCCTGGAAGTGCACCCTGCAACGCGGACTGTAAAAAAAGTAAGTACCTTGTGTTGTCCACTCTCTCTCTCTCTCTCTCTCTCTCTCTCTCTCTCTCTCCCTCCCTCCCTCCCTCCCTCTTTCTTTCTAGCACATGTTGACTACAGATAGCGGTAGGACAAGGATAGATTTCTTATTGAAAATGTGAAGAAACATAAAAAATTTGAAAGTTTACAAGTGGCAAAAGAAAGTTAAAGTCATATTCACTATGAAAAAAGAGTTATTTACAAGCGAATTTTAACCATTCATTTTTTTGACTCGAAAATACCTTCTTCAGGTGGATTGATAATAAGTGGTAGTAAGTGACAGGAACCCTAGTCAAGGGTGAGGACAACGAACCCATAACAATAAAAGGATTACATGGTGGTGAAACTATATTTTTTACCCTAATATAATTCGACAGTTTGGACCTCCGGGCCAACTAAATTGAATAGATTAAATACGAAAATTATTCGAGATATTCAAGGGAGTGAGACGTGATATAAATCTTTTTGAGGTGAACAATTTCGCTTTTGAACATTTTGTTCCTATCTTCTATAGTTTAGTCATGAAATCAATCTAAAATGTTTAGTATCATTTTCAATAATAAATTGAAAACTACGCGTCCTATCTTAAAACTGTTAGCAATCAATTTGTATATTTTTCTTAAGTATATACTTTTCTTCTAATTTCTTAGTTTTTCGCATCGTTCAGGAGCAAAATGGAATTCTTGATTTTTGAGTGCTAAAAGGAAATCTAATCGGATTAGTCTTTCGAAGGTTATGCGATATTATGCGCCATTGTAAAACTCGTTTTGTCGGGTTCAGGGGGTCTCAAAACGCTGAGGTTTTATTAACTCCGTGAAAGTCGATTTTCATGCGAAATCAAGAACCGATACCTAGTCATTATGATGAGAATGTGAAGATGAAGTTTTGAGATAATACATCAATTTCAAATCGAATAGTTTGATTTTCGAACTAAAACGGAAAATTTAATTTTCATCAAAAAAGATTCATTTATAACTTAAAGAATATTAATTTTTAACACTGAAATGAAGTATATAATTGATTTATCATCTGGAAAAAAATTTCAACCAAAACAAAAACGAATTTTCAAAAAACTAGTAAAATTCTCCGAAGGGGATGAATTTCAAACCTAATTGCAACTAAATTGTTGAATTCTTAACCAAAAGAATTAATTTTTTCAATAAAATTAATAGAGAATTTATGACATTTTGAAAAAACTGTTAAATTTGCCGCAAAAACTTTATTTCAACCTGAAAATGAAATCATTAAAAAAGAAAAAAAATCTTATTCAAATTGTTCCATTGACAACTTGGAAAGCCGAATTTCCGAAAAGGAATTTAAGTATATCAGCATAAAAGTTCTTTTTCAACCAAATTCTGACGAATTTTGAAGAAGACAATCAGATTTCCAACAAAAAAGAATAATTTGTCAGCAAAATTGTTGAATTTTCACAGAAAGAATTGAACTGGCAACTAAATCATAAATTTGTTACGGATGCAAGACGAATTTTCAAGCCAAAATAGTTGGATCTCCTGATTGAGCTCTATATTCAAAGTAAGTACGCGTTTAAGTGAAAGAACGAGGAAAAGATGGGAATAGGGGAAAAGAATGTGTAGCCTCCGCGAAATAAATAGGAAATTCGATATAATACTCAAGCATTGATAATTTAAATAAACAGTGAACTTCATTTTCAATACTCCAAAAATATGATGTAGGAAAGCTGGAAAGTTCGCTTAGAAGATGAAATTAATTTTCAACTGCACATTTTTTTATTTGGGGCCAGGCGCGGATCCAGGCGGAGTTTCGGGGGATCACCCCCTCCCCCTCCCCCTTCTTCCGAAATTTTTGACACACTGCATTCCAGATAATGCGGTTAAGATGTGCATAAGGTGTACTTTTTTCACTCATTTTGAAAACCCCCATCCAAATATTTTTCTGGATCCGCCCCTGTTTGGGGCTATGCACAATATTATAAGCCTAAAAATTTTACTATTTTCTGGCACTTCAAATTCGGACACTATAACACTTCATACATCTGTTTGTTCATAGCACAAACTTACTTACCACGCTGTAATCATAAATCAAAAGGGATACATATTTAATTGAAATATTAAATCTGAAACTAGAATAGGTACATTTTTATCAACAACAAACGAAATTTCAACAAAGAATAAACAACGAATTCATGGATTTCGAAAAAGTAACGTTTTCCCTGTGTGTATTTAATCTTAAGCAGAACGCATAAAATCTACTTTTTTGGTTGATTGCTATCATTTGGTTCCTAAACACGCGTGTCCAAGCTTCCAAGGCTTTCGTTCTCTTACCATCTCTCAATTTTATAGTTTTCCTGATTTTTCACTTTGTATACTTATCTAAATCCTTTTAACTGGATAAAACCCTGGCTTTTTCTTCGCTTAATTTTTCCATGCTTCTCATCCATATCCATTCTACTCCATTCTACATCCATTCTACTCCCTGAGTTCCGCCTGCCGGCGGAACAGCTCACGCCCGAGTGGGGAAAAACCGCAGAAAGTAAAATTGGGACCCCCCAAGGGCACTAGGGTCTACACGGGTCAAAAAGTATGAAGAACCAATTTTCGATTTCGATAGGGGAATTCCCCACTCACAACACTGCTTCCGCCGGTCCTGCCCTGACCACTTCCATCCAATACATCTCTCACACAATCACTGACACTTCTGTCTTACCCTCCGTCCCCACTAAAAACTTCGAGCACATGTTTCCAGGACTTCACTTTATCACCACACACTCTACACATTTTCTCTTGTTCCTCCATCCAGTATCGACATGCTTTCATTCCTTCTCCCATCCTGAACCATAACAATCAATTCCTTTTACTCTCCTTTCTTAACTCCGACAGTTAGTCTTGTTTGCCCGACACAGTTGACCATCTTATACCACTTGTTTCACTGTGATCCCATCATTTTCCTGAATTTTTCCTCTCCATGTCTTACCATTATCCCCAATTCTATTTCCTGACATTCTACATTTTCTTCATGAAAGCCACATCCTTTCTTCATTCGCAGTCTTACTCCTTACCATTCTGAACCTTTTGTATTGTCTCTCTTCTCTATAGATCTAGTCTCCTTTATGCGCGCTTGCACGATTTTACGTCCCTCTCCCCTCTTCAGCTTCTTTGCACACTTCCATGCTCTCTTCACTTGTCGAACTACCATTTTCTTTCTACCCAGTTCTTCCCTCAGCATAATTATGACCTGGGCACAGGCGTGGATTTACCTAAGGGGCAACATGGGCACTGTCCTGGGGCGGCAAATTTTGGACCGGAAAGAATAAAGAAGACGAAATTTCTGAAGACGAAATTCAGACAATAAATATATCACCGTGATGAAATATTAAGTAAATTCCTTCGGCTTTATGATCAGTTCGAAAAAAATGGCGGCATTTTTCATTTTTGCCCAGGGGCGGCAAATTCCTAAATCCGCCTCTGCCTGGGCAACTCTAGCTTCTCCCCATAACCCACCTTAAGAATCTTTCATAAAGAGTTCCCACTCTCTTTTGCTCATTCCATCCCCACATTTCTACGCCGCAGCATGCTAGTGTCCATACTTGCACATCGAGCATCAATGTTCTCATCCTCCAATCGTCCTTAAACCTTTTCATCCCCCTGCCCCAAACATGTCTCATTATTTCACCCGCACACTCCATCCTTTTTCTAACTTGCAGCTCGTTGCCTCTCCCTGTTTGGAACCAAAACCCTAAGAAACAGAATCCCTCTACTAGTTCAACCGTTCTTCCTCCTATTCCGTAAGTACATTATCTTAGTATTACTGACGTTTTCCGCTAAATCTTTTCCTCTTACATACTCTTCAAACCCTCTCAACATCAAATTCAATCCTCTTCCATCCTCTGCAAATAGTATCACATCATCCACATATGCCAGAGAGGAACATCAGAGTAATACCTCTATAACTACTTCAAGATCCTATTGGTGTTGACCAGGATGAGTAAGAATTAGGATGTTCGAAAATTGCTGATTACTGCGGTCGTTTTATTGAAAGAAACTAACTGTGAGGACTCACAGTTTAGTTTTAACATTTCGAACATTCATCGACGTTCTTCTTCAGAAAATTAATGTTGAGACATACATGGACCTTGTGTATGCCAATTTTACTGTTGTGTTGTTGACATAGTTTATCACTATCCCCATCTGCAGACGGAGTCAAGAAATGTTCAAGTTTTATTTTTATCATAAAATTATAATATGAAAATATATAATAACTGAATTATGGAACATAACAACACAGCAGTAAAATTGGCATCCACAAGGTCCATGTATATCTCAACATTAATTTTCTGAAGAAGAACGTCGATGAACGTTCGAAACGTTAAAACTAAACTGTAAGTCCTCACAGTATCTTTTAATAAAACGACCAGTAATCAGCAATTTTCGAACATCTTTATGCCTCTATAACTCTTAACTTTTTTATTCTCTCCCGTTCTTATCAGCAGAGGCACTAATCCTGTCCTCCATTCTTTAGGCCATCCTTCTCCTCTCCACACTATGTTACATATTCTCCACGCCTCGTCTCTCATTCCTCCTTCCCCCCTCCCATATATTTGAGAGCTTTATTCTCCAAGCCATCCTCCCCTATCGCTTTATTCTTTTTCAGCCTTCAAATTGACTCGTTTGCTTTCCCCTGCTTATATAATTTTTATCTTCCATTTCTTTATCTATTACTTTTTTTTCTTCTCTAGCCTTTCTTCCTTCCCTCCTGACAATCCTTTGAAGTACTCCGACCATTCACTCATTTTTATATCATCATTTACTCCCTTACAGAAGTAAGGGAGTAAATGATTTTTCCCTATTCATTACCTCCCATACATTTCCTTTCTTCACGGCTTCCTCAACCTCTTCCTTATATCTTTCTTTTGCCTTCCTTCTTTTCTCGTTTGGCATTAACTTATATTCTTGCTTCCTCTTGTTGTGCTTCCTTTTGCCCAACTCTCCTCTTTCCCATTCTCCGACACTCTCTTTTTTTGTCTTTACCTTCCTTACATTCCCCATCCCTCCATCCTTTTCTTTATGTGTCCCCTCCCCTTTCAGTCTTACAGCCTCTTTTACCTTATCAATCACTCCCTTCATTCTTTCTCTTATCTCGTCTACCCCTTACACTTCTTTTCCTTTCAGATTCTCATTCTTCATTTTTTCTCTGAATTCCTTCAACTTTTCTCTTCTACAGCGCCCCATGTGGAAGCCCTCCTTCTTACCTCTAGAATGCTCATGACCTTCGAATTTCGCTGTTACCAGATAGTGTCCTCAGCCTATCTTATCATCCACTTCCATTCCTAACATAAGCTTCCTTACCCTTTCTTCCGCTGGAATGTAGTCTATTACGGTTTCTCCTTCCCCTATGAATATTATTCCACCATCCTCTTCCCCCTTTGTATTCCTATTACAAACCAAACATCCTGCTTCTCCCATCAGGCTCAGGAGTATCCTACTATCTCGATTTTTTCCCCTATGTTTCGGTTTCCTCATAAACACCTCCTTCTCTTCATCCCATAAGTCTCCTCCCTGATTTCCAGTCCACGCATTCAGGTCATCTCCAATCAATACCAGCCCATCTTCTTTTTCTTCTTTTCCCCTCCTTATAACCTTCAATCCCCCCTCTTCACTTCTTCTTCTGCAAACGCATACTACCGCTACTCTTTTGCCCGACACTTCAATTCTTCTCATTATATTTCCATCCTTTGTTCCTCTCTCTTTCTTTGATCCCTGATCCACCACAAGATTCTTTAATCTGGTACTTTTGCTCCCGAAAAATTCATTTTTCCATTTTTTTTCAGAACGCTTCATTAAAGGGTCCTATTTGACATATCAAAAAAGTGTCTTCGATTAGGAGGGGAAAACCGGTTTTTTTTCTAAACATTTCCAAATTTTGCGTTTGCGTGTACGGGTAATTCTCATTGCATCGTACAGCAAAATTTCCAACAGGTGAAAGGAAGGAAACTGAATTATGTGAAAATTTTGATAAAAAAATAATCCGCTATCTTCAATAGATTCCGAGTTATGGTACATTGAAAATTGCCCAATTTTTTGGATTTTCAGCGAAAAATCGCTAAGTCTAAAAAACCACTCTATACCTTTCTTCCTACTTGCTTTACAGATGAGTGTTCCACACGTGAGTTTAAGAAGACTCAATTTCCTGTGATTCAAAAAAAAAAAAAAAAACAATGTTCTAACTATAATAGGTTATGAGTTGACCTATTATAGTTATGTATTATAGTTTGACCCCTCAAAACTGACTGTTTTTGCCTTTTTTTTGGAGGCAAACAAAAAAGGTTCAATTTTTTTCTAATAAATCGTTTCAGGGTAAGTTTACGTTGATGATGCTCGAAGATGAAATAGAGTTTACAAAAATCTGCGTACATCTAAAAAAAAAAGTTTTTTAGCCTGATTACTTTGGGAATTGTGAGGTTTCAAAAATTCCGTTTTTTGGTCATATTTGACCAAAAACGGAGAGGTTTTGTTTTTTTGAAATACCTCATTTCCCGTAAGTCCCACGCGAAAATTCGTATATAAATAATAAAAGTCGAGTCAATTTAGCGTAAGTTAAAAAAAAAGTGTCCTAGCCCTAATAGGTCACGAGATATGACCTCGCAAAGTGCACTTTTTCTGCATAGAGGCACCTGAGTGTACCGTAAAGTAGAAGTACGGCCACATTTCGACGTTTATGTCCCAAGTAAGTGCGTAAAATTTATTCCAGATGCATAATATGTCTTTTGCCGTTAATAAACAAATAATTGTTGATAACAAAATCTTGCTATCACCACTTTTGATTACTTTTTGACCATTTTTTTGTACTTTTGTGGCAAAAAAGTAATTGTTATTGATGCGAAATGTGTAATATATTTTTTTATCAATGAATAAATTATTTTTAATAATTGCCAAATGACAAAATCTTGTTATAACCGCTTCCGATTATTTTTTTGACACTTTTGTGCCAAGAAAATAATCATAATTGTCTGTACATGTGATACATATCTTTTTATTAATGAACAAATAATTTTATTAATAATTGTTTGAAACAAAATCTTGTGCTAAACACTTTTGAGTAGTTTTTGAGTATTTTCGTGGCAAAAAAATATTTATAATCGTCTGAAAATGTGATATATATTTTCATCAATAAACAAAAAGTTGTTTTATTGATTGTTTGTAACAAGATCTTGTCCTAACCACTTTCAAGTACTTTTTGAGTACTTTTGTGCTAGAAAAGTGACTGCAATTGATTGAAAATGTATAATAGACTTTTTTCATTGGTGAAAAAATAGTTTTTTAATCATTTTTTGTGACAACATCTTATAATAAATACTTTCCCTGCATTTGATTCCATGTTAACCTTCAGGACACTTGCAATTCGCATTGATTTCTATAAATTTTAAGTAATATGCTGCGACAGTTTTTCACATTAAAAACAAGATAGTAATTGATTAGTTGAAAGTTATTGCATATCAAATGTGATTTATTATTGAAAAAAAATTCATAAAGAAAGAAGTAATGAATCAAATTGGTTGCACCTGAAAGTTCTTTGAATAATTTCATAAAAAACGTTAAAATTGTGTAATGGAAAAATAAATAGCTAATCAATTAATAGATTAATAAATTATTTATTATTAAATTTGTTTATTGAATGAATTACGGACTTCATGCATGGGTTTAAAATGGTTTTCCATTCTTTTTAAGGTAATACGCATTAGCACACTACTAAAGAGATCAAGTGTTTGTACATGATTAAATTTCCAAAGTGACTGTATGTTTATGACCTGTGAAGACGGGGAACACACACACACACACACACACACACATATATCACATTCCCAGACTATTATAATTACTTTCTTGCTAAAAAAAATACTCAGAAACTACTCAAAAGCGGTTGTAACAAGTTTTTTTTATGAACAATTATTCAACAATTATTAAAAATCATGTATTTATTGATAAAAAAATATATCACACATTTTGCATCAATTACAATTACTTTTTTGCCACAAAAGTACCAAAAAATGACCAAAAAGTAATCAAAAATGGTGACACCAAGATTTTGTCATAAACAATTATTTGTTTATTAACGGCAAAAGACGTATTATGCATCTGCAATTAATTTTAAGCACTTACTAGGGACACAAACTTCGAAATACGGCCGTACTTCTACTTTACGGTACACTCAGGTGTCTCTATGCAGAAAAAGTGCATTTTCCAAGGTTATATCTCGTGACCTATTAGGGCTAGGACACTTTTTTTTTCCTTACGGCAAATCGACTCCACTTTTATTTATCCCCTGTGATTTTTGTTGTGAGACTCGCAGGAAACGATATATCCTCCAAAAACCGGTTATGATCAAAAATGCCCAACAAAAAGGGAATTTTTTAAAACTAGAAGACTTTCTATTTTTTAGATGAACGCAGATTTTTGTTTACTATATTTGATCTCCTGGCAACATTGACGTAAACTTAACCTAGAACGATTTGTTTTGAAAAAATAAAACCTTGTTTTTTGCCCCTAAAAATAGGCAAAAACAGTCAACTCATGACCGATTATAGTTAGAACACTTTTTTTTTTTTTTTTGAATCACAAGTAATTGAGTCTTCTTCAACTCACTTGGGGAACACTTATCTGTGACGTAGGAAGAAAGGTATAGAGTAGTTTTTGAGACTTAGTAATTTTTCGCTGAAAATCCAAAAAATGGGACAATTTTCAATGTACCATAACTCGGAACCTATTAAAGATAGCGGATTATTTTTTTAACAAAATTTTCTCATAATTTAGTTTTCCTTCTTTCACCTGTTGGACATTCTACTCTACGATGCAATGGGAATTACCCGTACACGCAAACGTAAAATTTGGAAATGTATAAAAAAACCGGGTCCCCTCCTAATCGAGGACACTTTTTTGATATGTCAAAGAGGACCCCTTAATAAAGCGTTCTTAAAAAAAAAAATCTGCCCGCCTCGCGGGCACATTCTCATCGCGCGCTTCGCGCGCAGTTCGCTTCGCTCGCAAGTATCAGCGCGCCTAGGTCGCGCGTCCGTAGGATCTCGCGCTTCGCGCTCGATAATATATTTGACTCGCGCATCGCGCTCGGGTATTTGTGTCTCGTAATCGGAATGCTTTTGCTATTGTTCATTTCAATAGAAAGGCAGA
>WSXT02021362.1:0-28970 GCA_011762715.2 Neuroterus valhalla | reverse complement strand
CGGGCCCCTATATTGAAATCATTGTTTTGTGATAAGTAAAAAAAGTTATTGTTGTTGAAGGCTCTCGTCAGGCCTGGTTATATAAAGTTTCCATGCCAATCATTCCTACTTCATTCAACGTCGTATCGAAACGTACCATTTCATTTTCATCGCAAATTTTTGGAATTTTTTCATGATCGCGTTTCATATTCTTTGCAAGGGGTCCGTCCACGTGTGCGAAAAAAAGTTGTGTTTGGCATTTAAAAAGAATACAATGAATACGTCGTATTTCTGTAGTTGAAATTTAAGAAAAATTTTATTATTTTCTTATTATGAAAAAACAAATTTTCGTCGCTATAAAAGTATTCAAATCGTTTAAAAAAAGGAGAATTCAAAATTTGTGAACACTTCAAATGATACGAATTTTTTAATACTAACAAAGTATTAATTTGATTCACATAGAAGAAAATTAAATTTGACATGCACAACCTTTATTGAAAAATATGCAATCGACTAAATTTCAAAAAAAATGGTTTTTGTATGTTTTGGAAAATTCGTATCTTGCACGACAAGTATGAAGAAATTATGTTTAATGTTCAAAACTGTAGCCCGGAAAATTCGCTATAATTTTCAGGCCAATAGATAAAATTTTATGCATTTTTAAATTAAAAAATCAAACAGAAGATATTAGCAACTTTTTCGATCGGCTAGAATTGTTTGGATCGTTTGAGAATTTTTACCTTTGATTGATATTCCCATATTTTCTAGAGTTGAAAACTGCATCCTATGCCTTGAACTAGGGATGTTGATTTTCTATCGATTTAAAAAAAAATCGATTTTTTCGTGGAGAAAATCGATTTTTTCGATCCGATTTTTCCATCTTCGATTGTATCAAAATATCGCCGGAAAATCTCAATATCGTCAAAGATATTTCCGATTTTTTTTTATTCACCAGGACCATCAGGAGTAACTTTTTTGAACCATTGAAATAGTGAATCCTAGTGAAATGCCGATTTTTTTGGTTTTGTGGATCGATTATCGCTAAAAATCGATTTTTTTTTAAAGTATCGATTTTTGATGTAATCGATTTTTTCTTTTAAAAAAATCAATGTTTAAAACGATTGTTTAAAAAAAATCGATTATATCGAAAACGATTTTTTTGAAAAAAATCAACATCCCTACCTTGAACTGTATTTTTTAAGATTCTTTACAATTAATAAACCGATTTTTAAATTTTTTCAGCGCCTAGTTTTTCACATTAGAAAATGCCCCTAAGTATAGTAATTCAAATGTTAAAAATTAAATCTTCCAGTTTTAATTTAGACTACCTTAAAATCATCTATATCTGAATTTTAACTTGCTCTACAAAGTTTTCGAACACTTGAATTGTAATTGTTCAATCCAATAATTCTTTAATTTATAAAGCTTCCAAGCAGAACGTTTATCTTGAAAGTCCAACTCAATCATCTCAATTGTTTGAATTTAAACGTTCTAAATTTTTATTATAATATGATTTTCTTCTAACTAAAAATCGATTGATTTGATTTTGAATCCTTTCCTGCCCACTTGCCTTATATTCTAAAATCGAAAAAAATGTTGCTTCTCTCAAGTGTCATAATCATTTTCATAGTAAAGGAAATAATTACACCAGAATACAAACCGAATACGTTTAATTAATGTAGCCTTATTTTTAGACGAGATATTTTAAGGTTAAATTGATAATCACATCAAAGTCCTATCTTTTTTTGGACCTTCTCAAGAGATTTCCTTCTCCAGCGAAGGCTTTAAACTCGTTTACCTCTTTCTGCTGAAAGTGATACAAAATGGAATTAGAAATCAAATTTAAAAAGGAAACTCAAGTTGTTTTTCCGAATCTTACGGAAGATTAGACATACCTCCTTATTATTGACTGGTTTTGCATTGCGTAGAAACCTGAGCGTTCCAATTTTATAATCATAATCGGGAATACCCCGGACGTAAACAGGTTTACTCGTAAATGCCTCAGATGCCGCAGAATCCTCTTTCTTTTTCTTCTTCCCGTTTAGCCTATTACCTTGTCCCTTGAATGCTACGAAACCTGCAGGCTCTGGCATTAGCTCATCAGGATTGAGATCCTGATCCTCCTTTTTAACAGGCCTGATTGGTTCCTTGTATCCAACTGGTGGCGCGAATTCGACGTTCATATCACATTCAATTATACTAACAGCAGGTCCTGGTTTAGATTCCAAAACGCACATTTCGTATATTCGCGCGTTATACTTTATTGCAACTATGTCTCCAGTCGTTAGGCAGGCAAAGCTTCTCAAACCGTTTTCGAGTACCGCTTTAGGATTTGTTATGTCTAGAAAATCTTCGGATTGGGGTTGGAAACGAGCGTAAGTCGCTACGGGGAGAGAAACGGATTCAATGTTTAATATTTCGCCTTCGTCGAGAAGAAGATTGTGCATCATCTGAAAAACATAAAATGTGATTATTAGAGCTTTAGTTGTTTGTTTCATTCCTTAGAGAAGTTGATTATTTTCAATTAATAGAAACATTTTTCCATTGCAGACTTGCGATACTCACCCAGTAGGGTAGGTAGACTTTTCCCTCGTCGGCGACAAATTCCAGTACACCACAGTGTGTGATTCTGTTGGTCTTTTTATTTGTTAGCTTGAAAAGCATCGGATAAACTATGTTCAGTCTCGTAAGTGTATCCAGAGCTGACGGTGGCATTATGACTGAAAAAAGCGGAAGTATTGACATAACGAGGATGCTGTGTGATAGAAAAAAAATAAGTCTACGAGTTTTTGATTCTTCAAGAGAATTGTGATTCTTCGTTTCAATCAGCGGAAAATTGTTATTAGTTTCAAAGATTTGAAACTAATTAGCTGAGCATATATCTCATTAATGGTTTTTCAGATGAATTTTAGAAAAAATACGATAATATGACGAAAAAGCATTCATCAATTGTTCGTAAAATGATTTTGAATCTTTACAATTCTTGAAATCTATGTAAAATACTTAGGAATCTTTGTGGAGTGTTTCTAATATTCATAATCTTTTTGGAATTACTGTGAAATCTTCAATAATATTTTGGTGACCATTGAAATCTTTTGAATCTTTGTATATTCTTTGTGCAATATTTTCAGAATGTTTAAAATCTGGCGTGTATAACGAAATGATATTTATTTGATAATGTATGAAATTCTTAGGAATCAATTTATTTACAAATAATGATCTTGATGTGTTCGCAGTTTTCTGTAAGCACCATGAAGTTGGTTCACAAAGTTTTCTTTACTCCTGTTCTTTTTTTAAGTTGGTTCATTTTGATTATTGAAAGTTTAGAAACAAATTTTGAAAGTTGTTCAATCTTAATTGAAACTGAATCTATAATGTTTTCTCAAGTATATGATATGTTTTCAAATTGAGCAATTCGAAAATTGAAAGTGTTTCAGCTTTTAATATTTTGCATTCAAAGTTCTCAAAATTATACTATAGTTATATTGATTGAGAGTTTATGTTCTCTCAAATGGAAGAGTTTTTAATTAAGAAATTGGAAAAATTGATATCAGAATGGAAATTTGGAATTTGGAAAATAGTACACTTTCTAATCAAAAGGATTTGAAGTTCTGTAATATGGAATTAAAAAGCTTCCGAATTGAAGAGTTTGGAATGCTTATAAATTTGCAATGTGCAGAACTGAATAGCTTTAGATTGAATATTCGAAAATTATAAACTATAATTACTTTCAGTTGAATAATTTCAAATCGGTAGGTTTTGTAATTCAATAAGTTCTACACGATAGAGTTGAAAAATGAATTATTTCGAAATTAAAAGGGTTTGAAATTGGACTTTTTTGAAGAGGGTAAAATTTCAAAATGATAGGATTGGAAATGATATAATTCATGATTCAAAGCCTTCAAAATCGAATAATTCCAGATTACAATTCTGGAAATATTTCAGAATATGACCAGAAAATTGAAGTTCTTTCAATTCAATAATGAAGTAATTAGACTAAAAAATTGTCAAATTCTAAGACATTTGGATTCAACTATGGAATTATAAAGTTTTTAATAATTTTGAATTAGGAACTTTGAATATTCAATAATTTCAGATTCAAATTTGAAAAAAATATATATACGATTTCAAATTTGAATGATTTAAGAAGGAATAATTCTTGAATTGAAACGTTTACAATTTAATTATTTTAGATCGAAATTGAGATAATAGGACAATTGCAAATGGAAAGGATTTCAAATGTTGATTTCAATGTTCCCGGACCAAAAGCGTAGAAAATAAAATAATTGGACATTAAAAGTGCTTGAAATGGAACATTTCCAAATAATAGCCCTCAAAATGGAAATAATTCAAAATTAAATAAATGTTTGCATGTCTCTCGATTTGACATTGAATATGTTCGAATATAAACATTTCGCAATGGACTTTCGAATTAAAATATTTAAATTGATGCGCAAAATTTAAATTGATATCGTTCGATATTGTAATTTTATATTTCAGGGTTGAAAATTCATACTTTAAATTTTAAATTGGATGATTTCAAATTGGAGGCTTTGAAAATTTTATAATTTCATATTAAAAATATTATAGTTTAATATATTTAGATTCCAATTTTCCGAATAATACAATTTCAAATAGAAAGTAATTTGTATTTTATTATTTTTTAAAATGGAAACGTTTTAAATTTAACATTATTGAATGAAAAACTTCAAAAATAAGAATAATTGAAAATTGATGAAATGTTTAAAATTCAACCATTTTTGACACAAATTTGTAATAGAACCATTTCATATTGGAAGTAATCGACATTTTATATCATTTTTAAATAAGAATTCAAACTATCTTAATTTGAAATTGAAAAAGTTTGAATTAAAAAATGTCAAGATTGAACATTTTTATATTGACTTTATGATCATGAAGCTTTAAATTATTCCAACCGTAAGGAATTCTGATATTCTTCTTAGTTTTTCATAGAAAGAAGGCAGAATGATTTCAAATAATAAGAAAGTTGCATTATTTTGATCGTATCGGCTGGAAATAATCATATTTTCTAGTTCAAGGAATATTTAAACCAATTCTTAGTTAAATAACTAATTTAAATCTGAAATTACTAACATAAAATAATTTCAAACTTGAATGAGCAAGGTACTGTAGAGTTTATAGATTTTGAACTCAAAGCCTGAATAAATAATTATGACGAAGTTGATTTATGTTGAAGCCAATAGATGTGCAATTCTCCTGATAGTCAAATATGTTTAGATTTGAACCTCCAGAACGGTGGAGTTTCAAATTTGAATTTATAGAGGTTCATGTAGATAGTTAGTTAATTGTTTTCAAAAGCCTTCCCATTTTCGAAGCCCTTTTTCAAATAAATCTGCAAAACGATAGCAAACTGTTGCTCTTTTGATGAAACCATGCAAAAACGTTTCATTCGAAACTGAAATATTCCAAATTCAATAATGTTTTAAATTTATGAATTGGCAGTGCAATCTTTCTCGCAGATATTCTAAATTTGAGGCATAAGTCTCGAAAAATGCTTGTTTCGCTTTTATTTTTTGAAGTACACAATAATCCTAATGTTTTACGATCGCTTCTATAAATTTTCAATGCGTCGATATTGAATAATAATGTCAGGATTTTTTTAACTTGAGACATGAGTCGTCACTTCAGACAAATTAAAAATCTTTTGTACGTCAAATGATTAAAATCAGCGAATTTTGAGCTGTCACCTGACCTCCATCGAGAACAATAGATGTGACTTAAAAATGTCTAAAGCCCATATTTTGCAGACAAATCTAAATGTTTACTTACTTTTTCCACCTCGTTCTACATCTTGTCTTTCGTTTCCAGGCAGCATAGATACCGAGAAACATTTGTATTGGGTATTAAAAGGCCGGGGATTATCCGGAAACATGTTAAAGCCAAACTGAAAGTTGAAAGTCATTGTGATTTCCGTACACGTAACCTCCAAATAGAAACAAATTTAATCCAACAAAACGGATTCGTAGAGACGGATAGAATTCTCCTTGGATTTAGTTTACCATTTTTGTAGCTATACTTGTCCTGGTCTTCGTTTGATACAGGAAAACACTCGGAATATTCAGAAAAGTAAAAAATTCAACGTTTTATTTGGAGGCTGGTCACTTTGTATTGTTGAACCGTTGAACCAAGAAGAACGTAATGTCACTTTCGTCTTTCCATGAACACATGCGCATTCAGAATAAAAACAATCAACTTTACATACTGCCGGTAAAGTAGATATCAAGAAATAAGGTTTTCTACCGTTTCTACCTGATTCCTCTGTTTTTAAGAATGTTTTAATTTATTTATAACTGAGGTATGGACAGTTTTTTTCAAGAAGAAAACCAATTTTTCAAATTTTTTTCAAGTAAGAAACCTTCTTCTTAGCAAATTATTTCAATATCTATCCTATATTTCATTGTTATTTTTCACATTAATTTACTCTCGCCACAATGAATGTGAACGAAACTATAAACAAATATGATTACAAAAAATAATAAAAATGACAATAATAATAATTGAATTGTAATTGGGGGTTATAAGGATTCTAGAATTAAATGATATCTAAATAATGAAGAGCCACAAGTCAGATTCAATGTTTAACTAATTTTTATTAGTGAAAAAGCTTCTGTCAAACATCTCATTACATTCATTTTACAGAAAAACTAGTGTGCATTTCAGTTTCCTCCGATCCTTGAAAAACCTATAAAAAATTTATAATAAAATGCAAAGACAAAGTACAATCTGCGTTAATAAGTTTTTGCTGTTCATTTTCTTCAGGAATTCAATTTTCCTCACAAATTGCATCGAAGCGTTCAATATACCAACTTGGAAACCGGAAGGAAACTGAGGCAACATTTTCTCTGAATTCGATATTCACCTTCGAGTCGAAACGATTCTTCATAAAATAATGCCTTGCATTTACACAAAATTTCTTGCGGTAATATCACAAAAAAATCAACAAATACAAAAGGGCTGCTCTGCTGGCATCACGATGAACTTTTTTTAAGAGAGTGGTCTACACTCTTCCAACATATTTCAATCAAACTCGCGAAAGGCTCAGCAGTTATTTTTCAGAATGATGATTCATAATTGACTAAATTTTTATGTTAATTTTTAATCACTAGAGGGCACAGAGTCCCTGTAAATGCGGGCATACGCACTGGCACCTCATAATTTTATTTTCATTACAGTATGATTTGTTTTTATTCGTGTAACATCATATTTACAAAAAAAAAAACATGTTATCCCATTATGACAAAGTTTTAAAATTTCACTACCTATATTCTCATCTAAAAAATGTTCCATTCAAATTCATTCCATGGTAGGTCTTTGAAATCGACTAGCCATATTCAAAAAAGAGTAAATCACAATTTATTCCTGAATTCTCTCGCTCAAATCACTCTCAAGCATTTATTTCTACAATTATTTGAACTAAGGATTTAATTCTGCCCTCGTTTACGTTTTTCTCTTCGTACATTCTTAAAACTTTTTCGCAAAGGAATTTTATAATCGTTATTTACAAGGTTCAAGTCATCGAGAGGGTCTAAAATTCAAACTCGAATTCCCAGCGAATCAGAGATTCGATACACTATCGCAATCGAAATTTAATCTACCCTGTTAAAAATTTTAAGAGCTTACGGACACAAGCCTGAGAATTTTCAAAGTTCTTGATAAATATATATTCTGGAATGATTTTTTATAAGTTTTTCAATCACTTCTTATTAAAATAAGGCATTCATGATTATTATTTACAATTTTCAAGACTTTAAAATTACAATTTTCCAATTTCGATGTCTTTAACTTTATTATTGCAAAGTACAGAAGACTTCCGTTTAGCTGAACCGCTACGCGACGTAAAGATTCGTTTAGCTGAACTCGGGAGAAATTCCCACCTCTGCCCCCCTCCACATGGGTGTTTCTAGAGGTGACTTCTAATTGGTTAGTACCATCATTTGCATTCTTCTGGGGGTGAAGGGGACCGCTCGTGTTCAGCTAAACGGATTTCGATAACTTAAAATTTGAAGGCTTTCAGACTTCTTAAGATCAAATTTCTCCACTTAAAAAAACATTTACATCTTAATATAAAAAATTCAAGGGCTTTCGAATGTTATATTTCTCCAGCTAGTGGATTTCCAATTTTACATTTCTACCTTGTAAGTTTTAATTCTTCAAAAATCATCTTAAGATATTTTTAGCAGGGTTGATTAAATGAATCTACTACTGCTATTAAAAGTAATTTCCTAGACAGGAATTATCAATAGTTAATAATTTAGAATGTTCTCTTTTTATTCATTCTACTCGCCATTGTCAGGTAGAGATAACAACCTATAATCTATGATCCGGTGTTCTCTTAAGATTAAGCAAGATTGAGAAAGTCCCTAGAAATGTATGTTTACTTTGAAACTACTTTGTACAAGTGAAATGAAGTAATCATATTGATATACGAGTATTTTTTCTTTCAGCACATGCCACGACTTCCGTCGGGAACATTCTACTATGTTAATGATAATAATCCTAGACTCTCTTATTTAATAAGTGAGAATGGGCTAACTGACTTGCAAAAGCTCTAGATCCTCGTCTGAAAGCAACAAAAGTCAGACGCGCCCAAATTACAATCTCAATTCTCCATCCTCGTTTTAAAATGTCACTCAAGAAATTTACATATTACAAGCATCTTTTTCAAAGTTTCCACTTTTTAATGAAAGTATCCTTATCTTTGTTAAACTTTACAAGACTTCGCGTCTAAGGAAGAGTGTTTCCTTATCCTTTTGCACAGTGGTTCAAAATCCCAAAAAGCTTTCCAAAAATCAGAATCTCGATATTTCACTTTGTTCGAGTACCCATATAATAGGTTTCGGGGTCGCTGATTTAGGAACAGAAGTAAAAAATCCAAAATTCAAAATGGCAGACCCAAAATGTCGGTCATTTTTCTAAAAATCGACTTTTCTTGAAATGGGGCAGCTCGGGGCAGCAAGTGAAAACGGTTTCGAAAAGTAGACACTTTTCCGCAATAGAGACAAAAAATCTCGACACTAGAACTCACAGGAAAAAAAAGAATTCTCTACGTGAACTTGTACATCGGGTACAAAATGAAGATAAATTTTTCCCCTGCAAAACATCGCACACATCGAAACATGCTTGCGAATTATACATATTTTATTATTTATTCTTAATGTACGTACCTTCACAAGCATTTTCCATGCCGCACAAACTTTTCCAACCCAAAACTCACTAAATGTGTCAAATTTTGGAAAGATGTCCGCCATTTTGAATTTTGGACTTTTTACTTTACTTTCGAAATCAGTGACCCCAAAATTCCTCTATGGGTACACGAACGAAGTGATTTTGATTTTTGGCTTGCTTTTTGGGATTTTAAAACACTGTGCCTTGTGAAGAAGCTCCCCGACTTTATAAAAGGAGTTAAAATTGTATGGAAAAATGATTGTTTCGCTTCTCCGTGAAATTCCAACTCAATTCTATAATCTTTATATAGCCATGTATGTAACAACTTTGAATCCTTAGGACTTAAAAAAGGGTTAATTTGGCCCTGCTAAAAAGTGGGTTTCAAAAAAATAAAAAATAGTACAGTTTCAATTCCTGATGAGAAGAGGGTTACAAAGCGAAAGGGGTAACGGACGTTGAGTTTCTTATATTTGTGTCACATTTTACATGACTGTCCTGCGTAACGGTAATACCAAAAAATGCATTCGTCAGGATACCCTCGAAAATCACATCTCCTGGTTTCACTTCTGATAAAAGTAGAAAATGGGATTCCCTCTTCACGGTTTTTTTTGCATGAGCCTTGCGTGTATTCACTTTTGTTCGTCCTCTTGGTTTGTAAGTCGAATCCAAGGAGTCAAATCGGAAATTCGAAATTCTTGTTTGAAGCGATCAAGGCGGTTCTCTGAATATGATTTATACAAATGGCTCAAAATCGACAGAACACTATTCTTCAATGGTCCCTGACCACTCTCGCAACATTCGAGTATTCACAGTTTAAAACCCAAGACCAATCACGTTAGGATCCATTTACTCAATTGTCTATAGCCAATGGAGTTGTGCTGCTTTTTTAAACAGCACTCAGTCATTTTTAGTCCAATCATGATGATTATTAGCTTGTGAAACTTGGGTGCATTAACTTCACACTTACGCGTTTTTCGAAAATAAATCTTACTCGCTTCATGGAATGGACTTATTACTTTATCACTTTTTAAGCACTAGAGAGTCTTCATCATCATTCTCCCTCATTTACCTCATCGTAGTGAGAGAACTTGAGAAACACTTGCTCCAAGGTCGTTTGGCTGAAGCTATATTCCTCGATGTCTAAATCTATCTTAGCTGAAAAAGAAGAAGAGAAATACTTCAGTTGCTGAAAAAAAACGTGAGCCGTCATGGAAAGCCTGACCGCTGTTCTGTTAGAGTCTCAGTGTGAGTGTAAGGTAATACATTTGGGAGGACTACATTATATTTGGCGGTCTATTACCTCTTTCCAACTGCGTAAAACATTCGGCCAGCGAGTGTACCGCATGTTGGGGCACAGAAAAGACCAGTCTGTCGGCGAAGCTCTCCTCTAAATTAGCGTCGGAGAACAATTTCGCAACGAAATCCTTCAAACCCGTCATTCTATCACAAGAGGGGGTCGTCGGAGTGGAATCTCCACCCAAAAGTTTCATCTCTAGGGTGTATCCAGCACCATAGAGATTCTTGAGATGCTGAGTTGATCCAATACATCTCAGCTCGCCTTTCACCATGATACCCACCCTGGAACAAAGTGCGTCCGCTTCCTCCATTGAATGAGTCGTCAGGATCGCTCCTCTACCTCCCTATAAGAAAAATATAATCAATTACTTGCAATTTCTTATGGAATGGATTGTGATACAGAATTAGGGGATGACAAACCTGGAAACTAGCGAGGATTGTGTCCCACAGGAACCGTTTCGAACGAGGATCCATTCCAGTGCTAGGCTCGTCCATGAGGACTACTCTTGGACCGCCTACCATCGCCATCGCAAAACTCAGTTTTCTTCTCGTTCCACCAGAACATTCCTGAGTTTGTTTGTCGGCATGTTCATGGATTTGAAGACCAGAGAGATAGAGATCTACAATCCTGTGGAAAATTAAAAGTGAAATTTTTAGAACCTGGATAATATATCTTCTTCTCTAGGGGTCGTTCAAAAACTACTTCACGCTATTTTTAAAACTTTTTGCAATCGTCCCATATTAGGGTGGTTCAAAAATGCATTAGAACATTTTTTTTCTCGAATTTTTATGCAAAACCCCCGGAAATTTATTCGAATCCACAAAAAAATAAACACATTTTTTTGTTTTGGAAAAAAATAATACTTAGAGGTGGCGCAAGCTCCGTGAAGTTTAACACGTATTTCCCATGAGAAATAAAGACGTCTTTGTAAATTTTATTCAGAATTTTCAATATTAGGTGAATCGAGTTCGAAATTAACCATTTCTCTCCATAATTAGTCACAGAATGCGAATAAAATATTACTTTTCAAATATCACCCCCATAAGTCTGTTTTATAGGGTCCCAAAAAACCCCCATAAGTGAACAAAATTAGTTTGTCGAGTTTTTGGCGCTAATCATGATTTTTTTGCGGTTGTTTTAATGCACATTGTTTCAAATACATGAAATACTACTTTCTGATAATCAGATGTTTGTTCAAATTGTTCAAACAATTTATTTTCGTATTTAGCAACTTTTTCTTATAAAGCGTTAGAAAGTCAAGGTTTTTTCAGAATTTTCCAACTTATTTCCAACGTTTTAGTTGAAGCGAGGTGAAATTCAATTAGAGTTAACAAAAATAATTGTTTGAACGATTTGTAAATGTTTATAGCTATCTTCCTCTAGATAATAATTACTACCCAGTTGCAATTTTTTTCTGAAATTTTTTACTTTTTATCACTTCTTAATTAGATTGAAGTGATGATTAATTCATGTTAAAAAAAATTGTTGAACAATTTAATAATATTGCTAATAATATTTTCTTTGCCTAATGATAGAAACTTGCGTTTTTCATGAAATTTTCAACTTTTTGTTCACTTTTCACTTGAAGTGAGTTAATATTTCATTTAATTTAACAAAAATAATTGTTTAAACAAATTATTATTGTTAATGGCTATCTTCTCTTAGATTAGTGCAAAAAAGGTTCCGGTTTTGTCTGAAATGTTAAACTTTGCTTTACCTTTTTAGTTGTGAACAAATAATAAATAAACATTAGAGAGAATCATATTTTAAATTGCATTGTATTGTTTTAAGTAAATAATTTTTGTTCTTCTTCCAATGTTCCAAAAATATTAATCAAAACGAAAAAGCTGGATTCATTCAGTGAAATTTGAGTTTCGAATTTTCTACTAGAATTATAGACCTTTATCACAAAAATTGAATTTTGAGGAAAGTAGTTCAACTTTCAACCAAAGTGTTAAAATTTTGGGCTAAAAATATCAATTATTATTCAAAAATGTAATGGTTGATATTCCAAAAAAAAAAATTATTTTAAATAAAAAACAATCTAAGTTAACGAACAATTAAATCAATTCAATCTCATCCAATCTGATTGAATTTCATTCCAATTTCATTCAGTGCAAAGTAAAACGTTTCAGACAAAACCACAACTTTCTAGCACTTATCTAAGAAAAAATGGTTATGAAAATTATAAATTGTTTAAATAAGTATGCTTCTTAACTCGCATAATTATTACCTCACTAAGTGAAAAGTGGACAAAAAGCTTAAGAGTTAAGAAAAAACGCACCTTTTTAGCACTAATCTAAGAGAAGAAAGCCATAAACATCAATAATTTGCTCGAAAAATGATTTTTGTTAAATTAAAATAAATATAAACTCACTTCAAGTGAAAAGTAGGCAAAAAGTTGAAAATTTCAGAAAAAACCGCAAGTTTCTATCATTAGGCAAAGAAAATATTATTAGCAAGGATAATGAATTGTTCAAACAATTATTTTTTTGCCATGAATTAATTATTACTTTAATCTAATTGAAAAGTAATATAAAGTTAAAAATTTCAGGAAAAAACCGCAACTGTGTAGTATCAATCTAGAAGGAGATAGCTATAAACATTTCCAATTTGTTTAAAAAATTATTTTTGCTAAATCAAATGAAATAATTACTTGCTTCAAGTGAAAAGTGGGCAAAAATTTGAAAACTTCAGAAAAAACTGCAAATTTGTAGCATTATTCTAAGAGAATATAGTTATAATTAATAGGAAATTGTCTAAATAATCATTTTTGTTAACTTTAATTGATAATCACCTCGCTTTAACTGAAACGATGAAAATAAGTTGGAAAATTCAGAAAAAACCTTGACTTTCTAACCCTTTCCTAAGAGAAATTGCTAAGAACAATAATAAATTGTTCAACAAATTTGAATAAACACCTAATTATCAGTATAAAGCAGTGTTTCATGTATTTGAAACAATCTGCGTTAAAAAAAAAACCGCAAAAAAATCATAATTAGCGCCAAAAATTCGAAAAACCCATTTTTTCACTTATGGGGCTTTTTGGGACCCTATAAAACAAACTTATGTGGGTGATATTTGAAAAGTAATATTTTATTCGAATTCTGTGACTAATTGTGAAGAGGAATGGTGAATTTCGAACTCGACTCACTTCATGTTGATCAGAAAAAATTTAATTCTGAAACAAAAATAGTTGGATTTTTAACTGCACAGGTGCATTTACAACCCCAATAGTTGCATTTTCAACCAAATCGTTTTATTTCCGAGCCACTAAGACGAATTTTCCAGGATACAGTTGAATCTTCAATCAAGAAGGTCGTGTTTCCTATCCGCAGAGACGAACTTTCAACAAAACATCAATTCCTAACGATAAATGTGTTAGTTGTTATTTTAACCTAAAATATTCTTATTTTGCATCAAAAGCACTTGAATTCGGACAAAAAACACAACCTTTCGATAAAATAGTTGAATCCTGAAGCAAAATAGATCGAATTTCAAATAAAGATTTTTCATTCACAGGAGAGAATAAATGTGTCATAAAAAAATACATTAATTTTCAACCAAATAGTTTAATTTTGATCTGAAACGAATAAATTTCCACCAAAAATAGAATAATCAAGTTCCATCTTCTACCAATAAAATAAATGTATAAAGAAGTAGTTGAAGTCTCAACTCAGCTGGTAATTTTCAATCTAATAATTTACTTTTCAACTAAAAGCGATAAATTTCGAACCAGGAATGGAATGGTTAAAGTTTCAGTCAAGAGAATTAATCTATACTTCAGGAAAAGAACGAATTATAAAACGGAATGAATTTTCAAACAAAAAATTCGCATAAGAAAGATGAATTTGCAAAATAAAAAAAATGGACAAACCAAAAAGTTGATTTTCAAGTCAAGAAGACGAATGATTTCGGAGACAGTTAAATTTTAAAACAAAAGGGAAGTATTATTTTCTATCCGAAGAGACAAATGTTCAACGGAACAGTCAAATTCAAGACCAAAAACAATGACTTTTCAAGAAATTATTTTAATTTTCAACTAAAATTAATGAATCTTCAACAAAAAGAAGAAATTTCTGAAACGAAGTTTAGCTCTCAACCAACTGATCGAATGTTTAACCGGAAAAGATCGATTCTCAACGAAAAATGTAAGAGTTATTATTTCAACATGAAAACATTTTTATTTTGCATCGAAAGCATTTGAATACGACCAAAAAACACGTATTTCCGACAAAATAGTGGAATCATCAACCCAGAATGAAGGATTTTCTATAGAACAGTTGAATTTTCAACACCAAAAAATGTTTTTCAACTAAAAAGTGGATTTTTATCTAAATTGTTGAATTTACAGTTCAAAAAAATGTGATTTTTATACATGAAAGAGAATTTTCTGACGAAAATTTTCAGTTTTCAATCAAGGAGATGATTTTATACCGAAAGAGAGGAATTTTCAACAAATAACGATTATTCACTTGCGACAGGGAAAAAAATGTGACTTCAGTTGTTTCATTTTCAAGTCAGAAAGCCGAATCAAGAAAATATTTGAATTTCTTATCAAGAAGACAATCTTCTACCAAAAAAGAGTAAATCGCAACAAAACACATCAATCCGTTATCCAATAGTTGAATTCTCATATGAAACGATCCATTTTCAACCAAAGAAAAAGAAGAGACAAACTTTTATTAACAAAAGAAAAAGAATGAACTGAAAACTACAAAAAAAAAAAATTGTAAAAAAAATATTTCAATCTTCAACCAATGAGATTACTGTTTGACAAAGCAGTTCAATTTTCTATGTAGCAGTTGAATATTAATACAATAATTAATTTTTACCTGAAGGGATAAATTTTGAACTAAGAGTGGAATAGTTGGAGTTTCAGTCCAAAGAATCAATTTTAAAATGAACGATTGACAAATTAGTTGATTTTGCAACAAAAAATGATAGTTTTAAATGGAAAATTTAATATTTGGCCTTTCAATTTGAAGAATCGGTTTTCAGTCACATAAGAATTACTCCAATTTTAAAATAAGATAATTGTTTTTAACTGGAAATGAAGAATTGTCCAAAAAGTGATTGAATCTTCAAACAAATTGCTGAATCAGTAAATCAGTAAAAGAACGTTCCTGGAACGCTCCTGGAACGCTCTGCGGGAACTTCGGAACGTTCCAGCGCAACGTTCCGGGAACGTTCCACTGAAACTTTCCGAACCTAATGTTATTGTTATTCCAACAACAAATATAATATCTCGTTAACAATGTTGTTGATAACAATAACAATACCAAATGAACGTTTGACTGGAACATCACAAAAGGGCGGACATTGTCTACGTTCCAGGAACATTCCATGCTATTGATGAATTGTATGAGGTCTATGCACTCTCGAAGGAAATCTCAGTTCCTACTTATTGAATAAAAACGTGAAATTCAAAAGTGCAATTTCTACTCCATACCTTGTTTCTGGAATTTCTGAAATTGGACGTGACTGAATTGAATGCTTTTCAATTATTAATGCTTACAACTTCAAATTGGAAAGTAAAGCTGTGATCAACTTTTTCATTTGAATGACCGAGAAATATTGTTGCAAACGATGCAAAAGGTCGGAAATGATAGGTATTTCTTTCTGTCATTTTTGCGACCGCTCCGAAGTTTATCTAAAACTTTGATTCAGTATAATTACCTGTTGATTTCACCCCTTGGTACGCCGCGAATCGCAGCGTAGCATTCTAAATGTTCTCTGACCGTGATATTTTTCCATTGGGCATCATGCTGAGGACAGTAGCCCATTTTTCGGAAAGCCTCGGTCATGTGAGAGTTTATATTTAATCCACTAATTTGCACTCTCCCCCTGGTAGCAGCTTCTTCGGCTATAATGATCTTCATGGTTGACGTTTTTCCAGCTCCATTGTGACCCAATAAACCAAATACTTCTCCAGGTTCAACTGCCAGAGATAAATTTCTGACGGCTATTTTACAGGAGGGAGCTGTTTGTTCTTCTCGTTTCGTGCAACAACTGCATGTTCCGATTCCAACTTCGCGTTGACGATATTCCTTCCGTAATTTCTGTGAAGAGTTATTCAAATGCTCAAATTAAAATCTCAAGTCAAAAATGAACTATAGTGTAACAAATCTTTAAACAATTTACCTGAACCAAGACGACTGGTGGTTCCTGTACCGCAGACGTCGTGATTAAATTGAATACTTTCTGCCGTTCATTCTTGACATCCACATCTTCATGCTCACCAATATCAGTATTTTCCATAATTTCCTCACCAATTGAACCACCATTTCTCTATAAGGATGAATATGTATTTATATAAGGAAGAACGCAATTGAACAGCAAATAAGGGAAACCAGGCGGGTGGCAGTTATTGGGAATTTAGAGTTGCGATGCGAGACCTGATGGACATCTAGCGAACTAACCAACATGGCTGCCCATGGGATACACGTAGCATTGTTTACATGCGTGTTGCACTCGAACAACAAGATAATAATTAATTTTGTGTCCGATTAGTCAGTTAGAAGTACATAAGAAGTTTATTAAGTTAATATAAAATCTTAAAAATGGAATTCTTCTGGAACCATAGAAAGGGCAACGATACTCGCAAAGGCAATGTGTGCTGTGTTGTCAACTGTGACTCCAAAAAAAATAACACTAATTTGAGTTCCCATAAAGTACCAAAATTTGACAGTGGTACTGTTACAGTGGAAAATAATTTTGGGGAAAGTATTGTTGTTGATAAACGTTCTGAATGGTTAAAGCGACTCAAGATTCAAGATACTGATCAACCAATACTAGTTTGCTCTCTGCATTTCAGCGTTGATGATTATGTATTTCCTGGTTTGTTTTTCATACCGTTAATACGTGATTATTAAATAGAATGATTATCATGATCATTAAATAAAATCTATAGCTCGTGCCAGATTTGCAAGTACAGTCCATGATAGTGAGAGACACTTGTTTAGTGATCTCATTGTTGTTATTATTATCACGAATTATCGCTCTTTCACCTTCGACCATGTTTAAAGAAAACGATGTTGCAATAGCATACTCACACAATATTTTTAGAGAGAGTAGTAACATTTTTATCACAGCTGAATTATACTTTACTTGAATAAGACTAATGTTAAGACTAATGCTAATCATATGCATGTCGAATCCCACAGGCAGACATGTTTGTTTTGATACAGCAGCGCCTCTTTGCCCGCGGTAGATGTTTTCTTTGCCAATAAGGGCCTGTAGAATAAACGTGACGTGAGATCTGACCGCAGCCGCATGGCGGCGCTGGCTGAACTTTCAGGCCAATAATATTATTCTATAGCATAGGGAAAATTCAAATTTGATTGATTTTAATAAGTAAAATTTTTTTTTTGCATATATTTATCTTGGGACATTATTTTGTAATATTTTAAATATCTGATAAATCATAGATACGATTTATATTATTATGAAGAATAGGATTTAACGTATAAATATGTATTATAAAGTTGGAGAAATAAAAACTGTATTTGTGAACAATATTTAAATAGTGATAAAAAGAATATCATTGAGAAAACATAATTATTCATTTATTTCAACTAGGAATTTCCAAATAAAATATTAAATATTTAGCTGGAGCACTTAAATTTTCAACCATGGAGGTGAATATTAAAAAAGATTAATTTTCTACTAAAAAATACAATTTTTCAACAGAAACGTTCAATTTTGAACTGAAAAACAAAATATTTTCATTCAAAATTGGACAGTATTATATTTAATTTAAAAAATCCAATTTCAAACCAGATATAAGAGTTTTTAACTAAAACAAAGAATCTCTAACTAGAAGAGTTGAATTTTTCAAACAGCTTAATTGATTATTACTGGAAGAGAAGAATTGTGAACAAAAATTGGTCTACTCAAATTTTAAATTGAAAAAAATGTATGTTCAACCAAACAAATGAATTTTGAACTAAACCAATGGAAATTCTGATTGTTAATCAATCAAATTTTCTTCATTTGAATTTAACCCGTATAACACCAAACGTCTTGCAAACTTTTTGAAAACGTCTTCTGGCAAACGTTAAAACGTTCGTAAATTTTGGTGAAAAACGCGTTTTCTAATCGTCGGATACTCCCGCAGATTTTTTTTACTTTGACTGAACAAAGCTTTTTATAAACGTTTGGTAAAGTTAGACCAAGCAAAATTTAAGCAGATTAAATTTCGAAACTCCATGACGTTTGCATTTTAGGAAGGTTTGAAGAACATTCGATCGAAAAATAATTTTTTTTTAGTAGCTCATATAGTTTTAATGGTATTTAGACCATACCCTAATTTCTAATTATAACTTTTCCGTGTCTTTTTTTATAAACATATGTATGTTTGAAAGCCATATTATATATAGTAATCACCATAGTTTCCTGCCACTTGCGAGAAAGATCACGCTATCTGTTCGCTATCTAACGTTTTGAATATGGTCACAATTTCGATCGTTCAAAATTTTTCTTTTCAAACGTTTCTCAAACTTCTATTGAACGTTCACCAAATTTCTTTAAAACGTTTAAAAAACGTGTTGAATTTGTAGTCACTCAAAATTTTATTGGTCAAACGTTTTGGAAACGTTTGTAAAATGTTTTTGGAAAGTTTTGTTCACTTGAGTCTCAGAACTCAGCAGAAGTATCCAACGTTTTCAAAAAGTTTTTCTTACAAAAAATTCCAAACGTTTTGTTTTACCAGAAAACGTTTTAAAGACGTTTGCAAAACGTTCGTGTGCCATTCAAAAAGAAGAAGGGACTTTCAAATTCTAACGAATTTTAAGTTGGAAGAGCGATTTTTTAAATTTCCCCTCTTTCGAATACAAATTATAATCATTCTAAAAAGTTCGCGTTCTATGTGAAAAATTTCCCTGTTCCAAGTGAAATTAAAGAGTCATAATTGGTTGAGTTGAATACACAGGAGGACCCTGTCTCCCGCCAACATGCCAAATTCCTTGTATCAAGTCAGATAAATGAGGAAAAAGCAAATGAAACGTGATAAATACATTGTCTTGAAAAAGTTGAGAAAATATATGTTTCTGTATGTTTGGGCTACCATCAATTCAATTATCAAACTTGACTCGGCTATAAGAATCTCACAGACCAACGAATTTCAGAAGGTTTTTTTTTTAATGGAAAAAAATGTAAATCCTTCCTCTCATAAAGTCCCGCATAACACAAAAACAATTCGCAAACGTTTTTAAACGTTTTTAAAACGTTTTCTGGCAAAACAAAAACGTTTGGAATTTTCGGTCAGAAAAACGTCTTTAAACGTTGGATACTTCCGCTGATTCTTGAGACTCAAGTGAATAAAACTTTTCAAAAACGCTCTCAAAACGTTTATAGTAATTCGGCAAACGTTCAGAAGAAGTTTGAAAAGTAAATTTTGAACGATGGGAATAACGACCGTATTCCAAATGTTTTGTAAACATTTGGAAAACGTTTGATCAAAAAATTTATCCAATGTGGCAGGACACTATGGTGTTCACTATATATACGACTTTCAAGCAAACGTTTATAAGAGAAGACACGGAAAAGTTATCATGAGGAATTAGGGTATGGTCTAAATACCATTAAAAGTATATGAGCTACAGCATTTTTATTTTTTCGATCAAAGGTTCTTCAAACTTTCCTAAAACGTTTCTTAAATGTTTCGCAAACGTTTTACAAACGTTTTTCAAACGTTGGATAAAGGTTTGGTTAATGTCTTGCAAACGTTTTAGGGATTGTTTCCTGGAGGAAACAATCAGGATACTTACAAGGAAGTGCTTGAAAAAGTCACTGACGTTCCCACCGCTCTTTTTGATGTCCAGTAAAAGAAGGAAAAAGAACCAGACGGGACAGTGTAAAACGACTCCTAAGCCCATAACTATGATCTCACTTGTCAAATAATCGGACATAGTTAGGTGGTGACAAGCAGCGTTTATGGAGCACATAAGGTGGACTCGATCAACATAATAAACTGCTGCATACGGAACATACATTGTGTTCAGTAAAGAAAAAACCACATGTAGAACAAATGCCGCTGTTCCACCTGGAAGAATGTGTTAAAGTTTAAAATTATTTCTCAATCGATTCGTACCAAAAATGTAAAATTTCTGAAATCACATCAACTACTTGAATATTACCAGAGCAACAAGAATGCAACTTACCTAATCCCAACATGTCTAAAATCATTACGAGCAGGAACGGGATGAGTCCGAAGAACGTGGCAATATTAGGCAAGATGCTTTGAGCTGAGTCCATTTTATCAAAGATGTAGCTTAGGCAAGTAGAAAAGAGAATTGACGATGGGCAGTAAAGCAGGAGTAAACCACCAAGAGTGATAAGCGCTGGAGGTTCTTGAAGTGAGGGGACGTCGAAAAGAAAAATAATTCCGAGGATGCATAGACAAATGATGGTCATCAGACCCACAAGGACAATAAAGTACGTGATGAAGTACATCGTAAAAGACAGACCATTGACACGAAGCTGATTCTTAGCTTTTATCTAAGATAGAAAAATTCAAATGGTTGAAATCAAGATGGTAGAGATTTATCAGGATAATTTATTATTTGGATACAATTTGATATCAAAATTAGGATGGCTTAAGGATGAAACGAACCTCTCTATCATACACCATGTCTACAGCGAGAGTTATTGGCACCAGGACAAAATCCATACCGATCAAAAGTGCTGAACTCGCAATGCCAATGTTGAATTCCTGCGGTTGTGATGTCTGCTGGAAGGGATGACTTTTAACTTGAATAGGTTCTGTATCATCTGTGCCCTTCAACATTCTATGAACGATAACAATAAATCAGTACTATACCTTCACAAGTAACAAGAATGGTACATCACATGGCGAGTGGCGAATGGCTGAGATTACTGAATAGTGCGGAGTTGTCGGCCCGAGCGAAGCGAGGGCAGCACCACACAAGTCAGTGATCTCCGCCATTCGCCACTCGCTATGTACGATATTTTTCATAAAAAGTGCATCGAAAACTCGGCTTTCGACGACTCTTGAGTGAAAGCCAAATAAGAGAAATTAAAGTTTTAGGGTTATGTTTGACAAGTTGTGACAATCAAATATATAATTACGTTAATGGGTTTTGGCATTATTGACGCCATGACGCCTATTATGCGCGCGACTTAGTGATGCCGATACAGAAACACTCTCAAATTCTTCTGCTCGCACAGCTGATTTACTTTCGCCGCTCCAGCTAATTTCTATTCACCACTAGTGGCGAATAGAAATCTCGGCAGTAAGTCACCATACTCGCATCGCTCAAGAGGCGTCGAAAGTCGAATTTTCGTTGCACGTATTATGAAAATATATATTTTCTTAAGATAAAAAAGTACCTCAGATATGCGTTGGAAACGATATTTACAAGAACTGGCAAGGAATGTTGCATCGTGTCATTGTAGGTAATCGTGAAATTCATACGCTCATCCTCAAACTGATTCACGTTCAAAATCGCCATGTGCGGTGCTACGCGAAGCAAATCAGTAAATTTTCCTTTAAACTCCTCAACGTAGTTCACATCCTTCTTTATTAGATTCAGCAACGGCGATAGATCACGATTGGTTTGATTGGTGAAGAGAATTCTCGTCTGTTGTTCGTATGTATCTGAAAAGTAAGGAAATTAATTTCTGCGTAGGATGTTAGGAACGTTATGTTTCGATATATTTACCATTGCTAAGTGAAAGACTTTGTATTTTGACATCAACCGTCTGAATGCTGTTCAGATATAATCCCAGAGCAACAAGGGCGAGTGGAGCAACGATCATGAAATAGAGAAGTTGGATATTCCTTAACAATCTTAAAACTCGCAATCGCAACATAGCGTAGAGAGTTTGGAGACAGTTAGGCCGAATTTTAATGGGGTCCAGACCCAGGCCAGTTATCGCGGGCGTTTTCTCGTTGTGCCCACCATCTGGTATCTCACCAGCTCCTTTGACTTGGCCATCGGCTTGAACAGTATTACCTTCATTTTGTAAACTCTGATAAGAGGTACTCTTGGATTGCAAAGAAAGCGATCTGCTGAGAGCTCGATTTCTGACCATCTTTTTTGATAAGTTATCCATTGTGCATTCAGTCTCCTCATCCTTTTCTAGGTGTAAGAAAACTTCTTCTAAGGTTGTCATGGATACACCGTAGCTGCTGATACCCAATCTTGCAGTTCGGGTTTTGATTTCCTGCTCTATTGATGAGAAGAGAGGTGCAAAATTTTCTACTGAATTGTGTGGCAAGATGAAACTCAATTCTCTGCCGTGGCGTCTTGCTTTTTCAGCTTTCGACACGTGAGACGTTACGAGACGAGTTATCGCGTGTTCTCTTGCATTCCCTTCGAGAACCAACCTAAAAATGATACAGGATTCAGATTACAAAAGCTTAGGATACATTTCTTCAGAAAAAGAAATTCGATCAGAAAATATATTTTCACGTACGTCAAGTGATAGCCTATTCCAAATTTGTTTTTTAGGAAGAGAGAACTACCACAGCATCTCAGTTTTCCTTTACTGATGACAGCCTTCCTATCAGCTAAGATATCAGCCTCGTCCATGAAATGTGTTGTGAGCAATATTACTTTACCATGTCTCCTCGATTGTAAGAAGGACCACATTTGTCTTCTTGAATAGGGATCGACACCAGCTGTGGGTTCATCAAGAATGATTATCTTAGGGTCACCAATAATCGCAATCCCGACTGACAATTTTCTCTTTTGGCCACCACTCAGGTATTTTGCGAAGGTATCGGCTTTTTCGATCAAATCGATGTCCTTCAGTGTTTTCTTTACCTGTAACAATTACAATTCATTCAAAAAGAAAGCCTTCCCGAATGGGATATGATAATTCTTTTTTTTTTAATTTGAAAAAGTACCTCTGGTTCAATCATAGATTTCGGAATTCCTCTAACGGCCGCAAAGAACTCAAGATGTTCTCTAGGAGTTAGAAGGTCGAACAAGATGTCATGTTGAGGACAGACTCCTGTCATGCTTCTAATCATATGCATGTCGTTAGAATCTCTAATATCGTACCCAAAAATCAGTGCCGTACCAGATGTTGGGGCTGTTAATCCCGTCAAGATGTTAAACAACGTTGTCTTCCCGGCTCCGTTGTGTCCCAGGATCGCGGTAATCTGGCCTTCGTAAATCGTCAAATTGATTCCGTTGACAGCCTTAGTTTCTGGTCTGCGACATTTGTGGTAAGACTTATACAAATCAACTATCCTGATTGCTTCCCGACCCTTCATCTCTCGCACAACTGGCTCTACATCTCGATTCGTCTCTTCACCTGGGATGAAGGAGTTCGATTCCCCGTTTGATGTAGGCACCTGCTAAATTAAAAAAAATGAATTTTCTCTTCTATCTGGGAATCCTTGATTACAGAAGACTTCCGTTTAGCTGAACTTTCATTTACCTGAACGCTTCCACGCTCGATTAGCTGAACTCAAGCGGCTTCCACGCTCGTTTAGCTGAACTCGAGCGGCCCCTCTACCCCCACTACTCTCAAGTAGACACGGAAACTGACGGTAGCAACCAATTAGAAGTCACCTCTAAAAACACCCATGCGGAGGGAGACTGTAGTGGGAATTTTTCCCAAGTTCAGCTAAACGAATGTTTACGTCGCGTAGCGGTTTAGATAAACGGAAGTCTTCTGAATTATATTTGTTTTGAATCAAGTACCCTTTGAGCTTTCTTCCGACACCAGAATCCGGGGGTGAAACAAAACCAAGCGGATCTTTTGATACCGTATTCACCTGTAAAAAATGATAAACTTTATCGCAACAGATTATATGAAGAATCAGTTCATAAATGTACAAGAAGGAAGATGTCTTACTTGGGATGACAGAGTCTAGATAATAAGCTAGTAAACCATAAAGGAAGATATCCAAAGTCATCATGATGAGACTACCACCGAACGGAATTCCAGGCCCTGACCACAGATTATCAAAGTTCACACCCTGACCTTGAAGATCCAACACAAGAGCCTGAAAGAGAAATAATATCTTAATTCTAAACTTCAAAAACTTTTTAAATATTCAGAAACTTTTATAAATAAATGTTTTTAGGATTTCAGAAAGATTTGATCAAGTGTACGTTTGGGAAGGTGCATTTTGATCAGGGGTATGCCACGCCAATCATTGCATCCATTAGACAGGTGGTTCCCAACTTGACTCAGCGGGCAAAATGTGAAACTGAGGCGCTGATTGCATTTCGGCAAATATTGTGTTTGAATTTCAACCAATAATTCGGAAGTGTGAGCGGAACCAAAATGGAAGTGTCAACACCTGATGGCAAAAGATAACCTTTGAAATATCTTTTCGTCTAATCCAGGCAGGTGACAGTCAAAACCAAAAGTGGCGGAAACGTTGACCGTAGCCGAGTGGCGGCGCTGGCTGTACTTTTAGAACGACAGTTCATAAATACATGGGGAAAGTGTCATAAATGTTGAGTTTAAATTTTTTTGAGTACATAAACGGAATAATTCGATTTTTTGTGCTTGGAAATAAAATATTAATGTTTCGAGACTTTATATTTAATTCAGTTTTTTGAAATCAACTGCCAATTTTGAACTGAAGCCAGGTCATCACTTGACCGGAAAACCGGAAAATTACAAGGAATTTTATTGGTTGGAAAAAACCTTTTGCAAATCCGTTTTTCATTTGCTTTCTCCTCATTTATCTGACTTGGGACAGAGGTTTTTTTTTCAGAAAATAACCACAGTTTTAATTTTAGGGCAAGGAGTTTCAATAGGGAAATATAATTTCACTGGGAACAGGGAATTTTTTTCGTGGAACGTTATTGAACATGAACTTTTTAAAATACTTATGAGTTGGATTTATAGAGAGGAAATTTGAAAAATCCCTCTTCCAATTTAGAATTCGGCACAACTTGAAAGTCCCCTCTTCTTGATTTCAAATGAAGAAAATTAGAATTACTCTAATTGAAATTTCCATAGTTCTAGTTGAAGTTCTAGTCATAGTTCTAGTTCATCTGTTTTAAAAATTCAACTCTTTTAATTGAAGATTCTTCGTTTTAGTTAAAAACTCTTATGTTTGGTTTGGAATTGTGCGCTTTAACTAAAAATGTTACTTTCCCATATTCGAATGAAAGTATTTATTTTTTCACTTAGAAATCCTACTATTTTGTTGAAACATTGTAAAAATCTTCTTCTTTTTTGAATATTCACCTTCATGGTTGAGAATTGAAGTTCTGTCGTTTTATAATTTTAGTTGAATATTCATAATTAGAATGCATAAATAATTATGCTCTCTCAATAATGCTCTATTTATTACTATTTGAATATTGTTCACAAATAGGATTTTCAATTCTCCAACTTTATAATATTTATTTATTGTATAAATCCTAATCTTTATAACATAAATCGTTAGAAGTATTCGACATATTTTCGTAACGTAATGGATTTTCCTGGATGTCTTCATTTTTTACAGGTTTATCATAACGAAGCAAAATAAACCACTGACTAAATTTAAACAGAAATATAAGCTTTTATAATTTACACTACCGTCGGAAGTAATGAGATCGATTGACAAAAAAAAAATGATAGAGAAATTAAAGAAAAAAAGTTGGAAAGCCTATAAAATTCCACTTCTAATGATGTAAAATACATTTTGTTTTTATGTGCTGGAGAAAATACAGCACGCGATAAGTTTTGAAAAAAAATTCTAGATTTTCTAAAATTTTGTACCCCGAGTTCAACGTCTAGCATGACCTAGGAAAATTGTTTGGAAAATCAGAAAAATTTTTCATTATCATTTACTTTCAATAGTTTTGAGAGTTTTTCATATAAATAATTTATTTAGAAATTAGACGCTGAACTTGTTTAGAAAATAGTTTACTCTCGTAACAATCTACCTACATTTTTAGTAATATTCTAGTTGACAAAAATGTCAAGAAATGAAAAAAAACTGTTCATCATTTTTTATTCTCGTATAAAGGGATAATTGTGGATTGAAATAATTGTAAATAATTAGAAAAAACAATGAATAATTTAAAAAATTTACAATTATTCGAAACAAAAATTACTGATGAGCAGAATCAAGAGTGTAAGAGAGCCTCAATCAAGCACCACCTTTGTGCGTGCCCTATATTCGGTCCTGGCTCAACGAAGGAGGCGAGCAGCAGACCGTCCGAAAACCGTGATCGTCGACTAAAACTCAACTCATATACGATTGAACATTTTTAATCGTATCTCTCTTCAAAACTTATCACGTGCTGCATTCTCTTCAGTACATGAAAACAAAATGTATTTCACTTCACTAGACGCGGAATTTTATAGGCTTTCCAACTGTTTTTTTTTTCGAATCCTCTATCATTTTTTTCGCTGAGTTTTCGTGGTTCAAAGCCAGCAGTGATTTTTGATAGTGCTTGCGTCAATCGATCTCATAATTCCCAATGGTAGTGTAGTTACATTAGGGTCTAATTTCAATTATCAATATGAGTGTCATAAACATAAGAAATCCAATTGAAATCTATCATTTTCATAGTTTACGATATTTACATATGTCAAGGCTACCAATTTAATATTTTTGTAGATTTATTGTATGTATTCTGCGAGAAGCGTATCCGTAAAAAGTCATAAAAATAATGGCTCCTTAACTTTTTCATTAGTATCTATTAATTTATTGGATATTGAAAATATTACAAAATATTGGCCCAAGATAAATATTATCAAAAAAAGAAACGTGTTTCAATAATTGAAATAAATCAAATCTGAATTTTCTCTATGCTATATAATATTTATCGGCCTAAAAGTACAGCCATCGCCACCACGCAGTGCCGGCTTCAATAATGCCAGCGCCCTGTTCGAAAGTGAAAAATGCGCCCCCTTACTCACTGCACAAATGCTACTTGTTTACACCTCACCTATTCATTTGATTTTCAGCCCTCCCCCCCCCCCCATTTTATGGCGCCCTGTTCGACGGAACGTCTAGAATTACCCTAGAGCCGGCACTAGTTTGACGTAACAGTTTTTGGAAAAGTTCTGCAATTTTTCTTTTCCGTTTCATAAGTTCACTTCGCTGAACGTTTTAATTCAACAAGGACAAAGTTTTATTTGACAAGTTGAGGTATGAATAATCATGTTTTTAACATAAATATGAAAGTAACAAGAAGAACCAGATATTGCTATAATTAATTAGACCTGTTTTATACTTTGCTCATACGATGAGAAATTAATTAATTTATCGAGATATTTATATTGCTTCAACATTCCAGAAATGTGAATTCACTTTTAAAGACGAATGAAATTCTAACATTCCGTTTAAATTTAAACAAGATAGTTGGGGGAAAGGCGATCAGCGCCAGAGTGTCCTATTTTCTCCGCTGAGTCAAATCGGGAATTATAATCATAATAATCAGGCGGGTGGCACCCCTTCGGCCCTACAAAGGCCTGTAGAATAAATGTGACGTGAGATGTGACCAGAGCCGCGTACGGCGCTGGCTGTACTTTTAGGCCGATAATTATTCTATAGCATGAGAAAAATTCAAATTTGATCAATTTTAATTATAAAACACGTTTTTTTGCATATGTTCATCTTGAAAAGATATTTTGTGATTTAATTTTGTGATTTTGTGATTTTCAATGATTAATCAAATTTACACTCATTCCAACCGTATTTTAAAATTCTATATTTCTCTTCGAGTTTGGACAACTATTTATTTTTCTTATTTGTTATGTTGAACCTGTACAAAATGAAGACATCTACAAAAATTTTGTATGTTATAAAAATATGTCGAAAACTTATAACGATTTTTATTATAAATAAAAGGATTCATAGGATAGATAAATATAATAAAGATGAAAAACCAACCAGTGTATTTGTATACAATATTTAAATAGTTATAAATAGAATATTAATAGGGTACATAAATATCATGAATTTCAATTGCTCTGCTCCAAGTTTCCAACCAGAACGAAAGGACCTTCTACTAATATGGTTGAATTTTCAAACAAATGAATGAATTCTTACTCAAAAACATAAAATGTGAACCAAAATTTGAATACTCATATTTGAAAATTTAAAAAAATTGATGTTAACGAAACAAATGGAATTTTTAACTACAACTATGGAATTTTCAAGTCAAATTAGTTGAATTTTTCAATTAAAATCAAGAAGAGGGGACTTCTAAATTGTGAGAATTTTTAAAAGTTCACGTTCCATGTTGAGTTCTTGTTCATTTCCCATCTTGAGTCAGCTAAAAAATTCTCACAGAGCAACAAATTCGCGGAATGTTTTCCTTAAAATGGAAAAAATTACTTTCTCTCCTCTATAGATATATATTAAAGAAATTTCAAAATCGGACTAAAGGAACGTAAGATTCTTCAAATCAAATGATAGAATCTCTCTAATTCATAAAAAGAAAGCTGCTATTTCGTGTATTTTTACGGTACACTTTCAACTGTCGATGCGACAATTCGCAAAAGTAAAAATCGCTGATTAAAAGGAAACTAACTTGGAGCAGAAGAA
>WSXT02021351.1:0-14134 GCA_011762715.2 Neuroterus valhalla | reverse complement strand
CACGAAGTAGTTGCAATTTCAACCAGGTTGGATTCAACTAGAAGGAATGAATTTCCAAGAAAATAGTTGAATCCTCAACAAGAAAAAAACAACTTCTAATCAAACAGTTGAATTGTGGGCTAAACGGATCACCTATCCACCAAAGAGATGAATTTTCGAAGTGGATAATAAAACTTCGACCACAAAAATGTTGAATCAAAAACAGTGATATTCAATCAAGAAATACAAATATTCAATAAGATAGTTGAATCCTATACTAAAACCAGATGATTTTCATCCAAAACGGATGACTTTTCAATAAATTGGTGAATTTCCAACTGAGAAAAAAAAATTTTATTTTAATGTGAGAAAAATGACGAACAAGACGATAATTCTGAAAAACAGTTGATTTTCCAATCCTAAAATATTGATTTTTCATGAGTTGTGAAAGTTTCCATCAAAATAGTTCCATTTTGAACCCAAAGAGGAGAATTTTCAACAAACTGTTCAATTTCCAACAGGAAAGGATCATATCTAACCAAAATATTCCAATTTTGGACGGAGAAAGAAACGATTTCCAACTTTAATTTAAAAAGTAGCTTTTTGGTGGAAACTGGAAACATTTTCGTAAAACAGGCCACTCATCTGACGAGTGTAGCGGCATGTTCCCGGCACACGGAAATGATGCAAAGATTATTAACCAGTGAATGCGTCGCACGTCTGAGAGCACCGATGGCTCAGATCATTATTTCCACCAAATATTTTGAGTGCATTTGCTGCAGATTCTTCTTAAGGTTTTTATACCTCTCCACCATTCTAAGCTCCTCGACTGTGATGTCGTAGTCGTTCCAAGCCTGGAATCCAATCACAAACATAGAATTTTTTCAACACCTACCTCGGAAGTTGACGTTTTCATGCTTCTACTAGGTGCCTATAGGACCTAATTTGACCTGACTGTGGGCGAACAATTTTCGCACATGTACAGTTTAAAGATGACTTCCTTCAGGCACTTTATACTGTGTACTGGCGCCACCTGGAGGGCAATGTGAGTAACAGGTTGTTGGATTAGAGCAGGTTAGTGTATCAGACTATCAGCTCCAGCTGGGACAATGGGGCAGTGAGCAAGCGGTGACGGTCTGACAGCTAGCGTGCTCTGAAACCTGTTTTGCGATTCATATGGAATTGAAAAATTCAAAGAAAACAGAATTGCTTTTGAGTGGTCAGTTAGTCGTAGAACTAAGCTTGGGCATTAACTTTGCACATACTCCGTCTGGTTGCAGGTTCGAGTTCTGCCTCGTTCTCTGGTAAGTTTATGTAAAGGAGAGGTTAGTCAATGTTAAAGGAAGGTGTAACGTAAAGACTCTCAAACGGACAATGGCAACGACCTATCGATAATTCTTTCCAGAAGGAAAAATAAGATAAGGCTGAGTAGGGAAGGAAGTGTGGACTGCGTCTCCTCCTCCTGCCTTAACCGAACTTCTTTCCACGCCTGGAACAATGAATAGTGTAGTGTTATAGATGGCTCCCTTATTGTGATGCTAATGACAATGAACTGCCATTAATTCCTATCTTATGTGTGGCCTACACCACTTCCCCTTACTCACGCCGATTCTGTGTTTTCATTTCTTTGGATAAAAACTGCAGCGTAGTAGACAGTTCCCTCATTATGATACCAATTACTACGACCTGTCGATAATTCTTTTCAGACGGGAAAATAAGATAAGCGTGAGTAGGGAAGGAAGTGTGGACTGCATCTCCTCCCCCTGCCTGAGCCGAACTTCTTTCAACACCTGGAACAATGAATAGTGCAGTCTCATAGATGGCTCCCATATTGAGATGCTAATGACGATGAACTGCCATCAGTTCTTATCTAAAGTGCGCCCTACACCACATCCCCCGACTCACGCTGATTCTGTTTTTCCATTTCTAAGAATAAAAACTGCAGCCTTATAGATAGTTTCCTAATTAAAATACCGATGGCAACGACCTGTTGATAATTCTCTTCAGAAGGAGAAAGAAGATTAGCGTGAGTAGGGAAGAAAGTGTGGACTGCATCTCCTCCCCCTGCCTGAACCGAACTTCTTTCCACACCTGGAACTATGAATAGTGCAGTCTCATAAATGGCTCCCATATTGAGATGCTAATGACAATAAACTGCCATCAATTCTTATCTGAGGTGTGCCCTACACCACTTCTCCCTGCTTACGCCGATTCTGTTTTTTATTTGTTAGAATAAAAAATGCAGCCTACTAAACAGTTCCCTCATTATGATACCAATTACTACGACCTGTCGATAATTCTTTTCAGGAGGGCAAAGAAGATTAGCGTGAGTGGGTAAGAATGTATGGACCGTATCCCCTTCCCTTGCTTCAACCGAAGTTCTTTCCGGACCTAGAACAATAAATAGAGCAGTGTAATAGGTGGCTCTCTTATTCAGATGACAATGAACTGCCATCAATTCTTATTTGAGGTGTGCTCTACACCACATCACTCTACTCACGCCGGGTCTTTTTTTTCATTTCTTAGCATAAAAACTGCAGTCTGATAGACAGTTCCCTCATTATGATACCGATGGCTACGACCTGTCGATAATTCTTTTCAGAAGGGAAAATAAGATAAGCGTGAGTAGGGAAGGAAGTGTGGACTGCATCTCCACCCCCTGCCCGAGCCGAACTTCTTTCCACACTTGTAACAATGAATAGTGAAGTCTTATAGATAGCTCCCTTATTGAGATTCTAATGACAATGAACTGCCGTTAATTCCTATCTCAGGTGTGCTCTACACCACATCCCTCTACTCACGTCGGTTCTGCTTTTTCATTCCTTAGAATAAAAACTGCAGTCTAATAGACAGTTCCCTCATTATGATACCAATGGCTACGACCTGTCGATAATGCTTTCTAGAAGGAAAAATAAGATTAGCGTGAGTAGGGAAGGAAGTGGGGACTGCATCTCTTTCCCCTGTTTAAACCGAACTTCTTCCCGCGCCTGGAACAATGAATAGTTCAGTATAATAGATGGCTCCCTTTCTGAGATGCTAATGACAATAAACTGCCATTAATTCCTTTCTTATGTGTGGCTCACACCACTTCACCCTTCTCATGCTGATTCTGTATTTCCATTTCTAAGAATAAAAACTGGAGCTTTATAAATAGTTCTCTATTATGATACCAATGGCAACGACCTGTTGATAATTATTTTCAGAAGGGAAAATGAGATAAGCGTGAGTAGGGAAGGAAGTTTGGACTGCTTCTCCTTCCCCTGCCTCAACCGAACTTCTTTCCACACCTGGAACAATGAATAGTGCAGTCTTATAAATGGCTCCCTTATTGAGATTTTAATGACAATGAACTGCTGTCAATTCTTACCTTAGGTGTGGCCTTCACCACTTCCTGCTACTCACGCCGATCCTGTTTTTTTTCATTTCTTAGAATAAAAACTGCAACCTAATAGACAGTTCCCTGATTATGATACCAATAGCTACGACCCGTCAATAATTGTTCCCAGAAGGGCAAAGAAAATTAGCGTGAATAGGTAAGGAAGTGTGGACTGCACCCCCCTCCCCCTTCTCTGCTTAAGCCGAACTTTATCTCGTATCTGAAACAATGAATAGTGCAGTCTAAAAGATGGCTACTGGTCTAAATGAAAACTCGATCTTTAGATGTCTTCCGCATGAGTTTCAGAGATCATTTAGATGAAAAGGACAAAGTGTGTCTTGACGTTACCATCTCGTCTCTTCCGGAATGAGTGTATGTATAAATGATATCATTTAAACAACAAATTTTGACCTCAATTCAACCTTAAATGAGACGTGATGGGTTCAAATGGACACCAGGATCGTAATCAGCGACCCAAAAAACACAATCGTACGTAGGTTGGAGACCCATTTCCAGCTGAAATACAAGCTGGATGATTCAAAAGAGAATTTTATCTTCAGATGACATCCAAATGACTTCCAGCGGCCATGTCGGTAAGAAGGTTAAAGTGTGCATGGACGTAAATTTTTTCGCGCTTCAGAATCCGGGATCGAAGGAATTATTTTTTGCAAATTAGGTGATTTGACCTTTATTTGAACTTTAATCAGACCTGATGGCGTCACGTGGACACCAGGATAACTTTCAATTTGTAATTGCACATGAAAGGATTTTATATGTGAAATTATCCTCCAATTTCCACACATGTAGAATTTTAAATCCTACAATTTGAAACGGCAGTAATTTCGTGTTGATCAATTTATTCAGCTGATACCATCCATTATGTAGCGGCTTTTATGAGAATGATTTAATCATTGGTCTCGAAATTGGAATCATGCTATTTCGGATGTTTCCAATTCCAACTGGGTTTACGATCTCAAGTCTAGTAATCAGTCTACAACCAACAAAATATCAGATTGCTTTACTTAATAATAGAGGCAACTTATCCGGGCCTTAGTCAGACTTTATCAGGGCCGTCAAATAAATTCGCAAAGTAGGGAACCTGATCAGGGCCTTGTAGGAGCCTTTTTTACAATGGAGCTGAAAAAGGCATTTTCTGCACGGGCTCATCAAATTCTTGCAGTTCTTTCAAAATCAGATTTTATCATATTTTCTAAGATTCAGAGTTTTTCTAGGCAAGGTTAAATGACTTGATAGCATTACCTATGTATAGGTATGAATTTACTTGTTTCAAACCTTTCTTTCTGAAACCTTATTAAACATAAAAAAATGTATAGGTCTTCAAATCAAAAGTGATTCACTTCAAATACTTTTTGACTGTGCCTACAATTCGGTGACAGTAAATATTCTTGTTTGTTCAATAAAAAATTTAAGAAGTGTTCTTGAATCCCATTGATAAGTTTTTGTACCTATTATGCTTACGATTTGAGAACTTTTTTCTTGAAACCATAACCGTAAACAATAAGGGCTGGTAAGGAATTATTATCATTTTGGAACGAAGTTCCTAACACGAGGTTAGAGAGATTTCCTGGGTAGAGACCTAATCCACAAAAAGTATCTTTCTATCACGACGCTGGAGAGCGTTATTGACCTTAGAATATGACACCGGTTGAAATTTTTACGAGCACCGTTTACGAGCTATTGCAAAATGAAAGATAAGCGTTGATGAACCTAGTATACTTTTACTAGCATTGACATATAATACCTTATCTGATCAATGCACTAGCATCGGGAGTCTTGTGTGAAATATATGACACCTGTTAAAATTTTTATGAGCGTTGCTTACGACCTATGGATTTCGCGAAAATGCACGAAATTTCCATATTGTTATTATCGTTCCGTGATAGAAGTAAAACAGTGAACATGTCAAGTGACATGCTGCTTAACTAATACTGCGCCACAGTGGTTGAAATGAAGAAAAACTGCCCAGAAGTCGAAAGTTCGCTCTGAAAGTGCATCACTTTTTATTGGATTGTCTGATTTCAATTCTACAAAACGGAATCGACTCCTGAAAGTCAGTTTAATTTTCTGTTGTTGACAGGGAACACAAAGTCACACCTTTTTACTTCGATATCTTTCTAATCTAATAGAGAAAAATTTCATGTTTATTATAACAAGTATGCATTGAAAACACTTTAAAGAAAACCAGAAAACCCCGCTTCAGAATTTTCTCCTCATACCATCATGAGCTTCAAGCAACTCACGGCAAAAGCCCAACTGAGACTTATTGCAACTTTATAAATCATATAAAAAAGTTTCGTAAATAATTTAAAGACAAAAAATGTAAAGTAAATAATAGACGCTTAGAACTTGTGAGGTAGAAACGAGATATGCATTCGAAGATCTGCATTCATTTTATTCGTTCTTTAAAAATATTAAAGTATTTATTTTTCTTATCAACGATTAAAGAAATGAACTATGTTCTTTTTTTGGTTTTAGAGTTGCCTACTGCTGGAGTAAAATGAGTAAGAAGATTTTTTCACTCATGAAAGAGCACTTTTTGAACTGTGCATACCAAGATTGCTACGACATTATTGAAGAATACCCGGAAAAAGCCACCAATTCACATTATGAGAGGATGAAAAAGAAGTATGTGAAGATTGATTCCAAGAATCACATCCAAATGGCAATAGGCGCATCTGGCCGGGAGACCAGTTTCTATGAAAAAATCCAGAATGTTTAGGTGCCTGCTTATCTTTTACCGTATCTCAGATGAGTGAATCATCAATTCTTGATGATGCAACTGAGCTTAGCTAGCCCTCCTCGACCTTCCAAGATGCGGTGTGGCCGAGTTGCGTCCCGCGGTCAGTTTTCCTTATCCCTGAACTACGAGTTGCATCCCGGGCTGTGACCGAGTTGCGTCCCGCGGTCAAGAAAACCTACGAGTTGCGTCCCATAGGTCCCTTTAGGCCTAGCTGGGTTCCGTCCCGACGTTTGACCCCCCCCCCCCCCCCGCACTCTACCACCAGATGAATCGGCTCATGAATGGCGTAAGGGGAAGGAGCTAAAAGCGCGCAAACTTACCATGGCACAACAAGTTATCGCTAGGAGCATTGATCAGAATGCTGAAAAATTTGACAGTTTGTACGTGTTTCTTCTGAGGCGTTTCGTTGGATGCTTTTGATAGTTCTTGTTTCATGCCTTGTGTTTTCTCCATGCGCTCTGCAAGAGCTTTGATACAAGAATGGATAACATGGTAAGCGAGAAAGGTAAAAATTTATTTTTCGTAGACGGGCATGAATTTCGTTTTCAGAAAATGTTGAGGGACGATCTTCAACGTTGGCCTTGTAGGAAAAATCCTGTAAAGCTTTTCTTAAATTGAACCTGAATAGAAAAATAGTTGAGAGAAAAAATATTCATACCCACGAACCTGAAAAGGGAAATGTGGTGAATCGACAAAGATGAAGCAATGCTATAAATGTAAAGGAGTGAAAGACATTTCCCGAAGACCTTCCAAATTTTTGCGTAAAGAATTGAAAAGTGCTGACGTAGAAATCCTGAAAATTGACGATGTTGCTTGCATCCCCAAGAATATCGGTCGTGCACGCAGGACTATCGTTCCAATTTTGCCTCAGAATCAATTAGATGTACACAATTCACTTGAAGGTATTTAAATTGTTACGAATAGAAACGAGACCTTTTTACTCATAAAGACAGAGAAAACAATATTATTATTTCCTCAACAATTTTGAACCTTTTTTTTTATGCAGTTTAGCGAAAATTTTTGTCGACGTAACATTATACAGCTGCCTCAAACAGTTTGGTCAAGTATTTACAATTTTTGGAATGCATATAAATTTATACATTGCTCTCGCTTCCTTCCTGCTTGGTGGTAAAAAAATTAATTCCTATTCAGCAGCGTTTTCTCATCTTATATCAGAATGTAAAATACCTAATTTGATCTTTAATCCCAAAACAGTGTATGCAGACTTTGAAATTGCTATTCATTTCTCCATACGTGTAGTGATTCCAAATTCAAGTATAAGAGGTTGTCGGTTCCATTTGGGTCAAAGTTGGTGGAGAAAGATTCAAGAGCTAGGATTAAGTGTTGAATATGAAGATAAGAATTCGGAAATAGGATCAATTGTAAAAAACTTCTTGCTTCCTTAAATACTCTCGATGTAGAAAATTGTCTTATTGAATATTTCATGGCTATCCAACCGTTAGATTATAGAGTGGAAAAGTTTTGTGACTATATTTTTTAAAACTACATACTCTGTGATTCAAGTTTTCCACCACACATTTAGGCTGATTTTTTTCCAACAACGACGCGAACAACAAACGGTTCAATTATTAATTATTTTTTTAGTAGAGTATTAATAGACATCATGACAGTTTGTTCAAGCCCAAAAATTCATATTGTATTATATAGTTTAGTGTACTGACAATGCATATTTCCCATTATTTTTTAAACGCGCCAGCATGTAAATCTACTTATACAATGAAAGCTCCTAAGCCTGAAAAAAGTGTGAAGGGAAAATGACAGTCACCACGTGCGTATATTCCTTTCATGTTGAAAAGGAAATCGGCGAGGAGAGAGGGAAGACGAACTGCAGGTTAAGGGGTCTCCTGAAACCGAATACAGGATGCCGGTACGGCCGAGTTGCGTCCCGCGGTCAGTTTTCCTAATCCCCAAACTACGAGTTGCGTCCCGTGGTCGGTTCAGTAGACCCCTAACCCTACAGTCCAATGAAAGATGTTTTACTGAGGCTCTTGATCTCGCTAGATCCATATATTCTTACTTTCCGCGAAATACCTTTGAAAGAAATCAAGTGGCTTTCGGTGGATATTTAGATCTGCTATAAATTAGTGAGGAAAAAGAAGAATTTTCACACGAACAAAACTTACACGATCTAAGTGATAGTTATAATTGAAGTAGTAAAATATTGTCAATTACTGATATTTGAAGTTTACTAGGACAGCTGAAATTTTAGGTTAGTATCAATGTTTGAGAACTACAACGGATTTGTAAGCTACTGTTTAAATGCTAATAAAAAAATGAAGTTTCTTTACACGGAAATTTTATTAATGCCACCTTCATAACAATCCTTGCACAACTGATTTTTACTTCACTCGGACCACTTACTGTAAGATTGGTCCATTATTCAATAGTCGTCCGCCATTTTGTTTTCGACGAACACAATAATAAATTCTCAATCAGTGACCTCGAAAACCCCGTATAAGATTTTTTTAGTGAATCAGAAGTTGATTTTTAGTAGCCATCTGCCATTTTTTATCCATCATTCTGTCTTTAGATAAATGCAATATCAAATTCTTAATCAGCGACCTTTAAAACCTCCTCATACTTTTTTTCGAGTGAATTGAATGGAACTTCTTGGAATTCGTTCACCATTTTGAACCCGCCATTTTGTTTTTTCCAAACTAAATATCAAATTCCTATTAATCGACCTCGAATACCTCAAATTGCCAAGTTTAGGACAAATCAGACAATATTTTCGACTTTCGACCAGCTTTACGGTATTTCCTACCTACGCACAGTGGTTCAAAGGGCCTGAGAAGCTGGCCATAAATATGAGATGTAGGTCGATTTGCTTGGAACTTGATACCCGGGGGTTTTCGTGCACGCTGAATTCGAATTTTATATCGAATTTGTAAAATTCAATACGGAGGATCCAAAATCGCCTCCACTCTCTCAAAAAACTTAAGGGGTTTGCGAAAAATTACATATACGAGGGTTTCCGTGTTTGCTGAATTCAAATTTGATTTCAAATTTGTGAAATTCGAAATGGCGGATCCAAAATGGCCGCCACTCTTCCGAAAAACTGAACAGATTCGCACAAAATAACGTGTACAAGGGTTTTCGTCCTCGCTGAATTCGAATTTTATATTAGATTTGTAAAATTAGATGGATGGAGGAAGATGGAAGATTTCTCAACGGGTTTCGAAGATATATGAAACAATCTAAATTTTCCCGTATCATATGTTACACAATCTTTCGGAATCATAGCTATTTTGAAACTTGAAGAAAAAGCCAGAGAAAAATTAATTTTGTCGAGCGAATCTTCGACGCGAAATTAGATATACAAAAAGTGTACAAGATATAAAAATACTGCATCTATGTATTTTACATACCTTCAGGAATATCCTCCATACCTTGTATGCATATATAAACACTTGCATGGAAAATAACAGGCACTTTCGTCGACGTTTCATCCTGGGCTGATTCATTGGACTCATCAGTAAAGCAACATGAACCAACCCTGCCTTAGACGATAAAATTGATATTTTCATTTTTCTAAATTTTTCCAAAAATATCAAAAAATAAATTATTTCCGCAGAATATGGATCACGGATGAGGATCCTAAATTCTACTTAATTGACATAAAATATTTTGATTTTGATAAAAATCCAAAAATATGTAATACAATATGAGCATAATATCAAACATTTCGATCACGGATGGGGATCTGAAATGTAATTTAATTGAGACATTCCGATCGCGGATGAGGATCAAATTTCAAGTAATTGACATAAATTCATTTCAGTTTTGATAAATTTAAAAAAATATTTAATTAGACATGATTTATCATGTATTGGGACAAAAATAAAAACAAAACAATTTCAAGACTTAACCTTTCCTTCTCCTACTGTTCTTCCACTACGCACTTGATGTTAAGGAGCACCTCGCGAACAACACGAATACTATTTTAATGTTTCGTAAGTGAAGGAAATCGAATAAGAGATGTTCGTTTTCTATGGAAAGGGAAAAAATGAGGAGTCCAATGAATCAGCCCAGGACGAAACGTTTTAACATCAATGATGTATTATAGATGCATAATGATAATTTTTAATATTAATGCTTTGAGAATATATTCATGAAAAATAAAAAGTATAGACGCAAACGCCAAAATAAAAATTACTCTTTAACAATGTTTTACACTGGGTCAATAAAAATACCGATGTCTTTCAAAAAATAACCACAAAGACATCATTAAATAATAACTCACGAAATCTGAAGTTCAATTTTCGATTTTTGGACAGGTTTTCAGGCCCTTGAACCACTTTGCTGCTGTGGTATCGGAGTTCCGGATGCGTACTATGGAGGAAGGACGTACGTATATACGCATTCGACAACGGAAGGACCTTTGTTTCTTTCGCGTGTAACTTGTCATTTTTATAAGAATAAAAAAAAAGAAGAAGAAAAGAGAAGAGAGGACGAGAACAGAGAAGAAAAGAAGATGAAAAAGAGTAAGAAATAGATTTGAAGGCAGGTTTATATAATTATATAACTTTTTATTTGAAGCTTCATAGTTCGAATATTATATTGCATTACGATAAATTCTCACATTTTCTCCCCTAGAAGAGACTATAAGCGGTTGCGCTTGTTTTTCAAATATATCTATACTAGTGATTACATAAAATTTTTGTTTTTGTGGTGCACAAGGAAAATCGCATTAAATAGTAGATATAAAAGTGAAAATAGTAAATTGTGCAGCCGAAGCCCGTTAGCGAATCATAACTGACTATGAAATCTTCAGATGGTCACTTAATAGGTGACTAGAGCTTCCTCAAAACCCTACTTCTTGCGAAATCAGTCTACGAATCCACCGAGACTCAAACTCTCGTCATACTAGTGCTGCGTTTCAGGAGCAAGTGTGCTAACCACAAGACCCCTTTTTCGGATTTTAATAATATGCTATAAATATATTGCAGGAACATTAGAAGTCGTCATATTTATTTTCCTTTTGTTCTCTTCACACTCTTTTTACTGGCCATTTTTTTTCTTCAGGTCTGAAAATGGAGCAATATTCTCAATTCGAACAAGATGTATATCGTATACACAATGCGAAAAAACCTTAATTGAAAAAGTGGTATGAAATGCGTATATAAAACAATGAACGTACTCATGGTTCCTTGTAATACTCTCCTCTTTTTCTGATTTGGTCTACCGTCACGCGTGGTGGAAGGGCTGCTTGGATGATATTTCTCAGTAGCTGGGCATTAATTGGTGGAGGTTTTACGTATTTTTTTTCATCCTTTTTATAATTTTGTGGATACCATATTTCTATCGGAATATGTGCGCAGATCGAGGAACCTGAGAATTTTCAAAAAAATTATTTCATCAATAATGTGAACGTTCGATTCTCTATTTTAAGGATGAGCTAAATGTAATAACTAGAATCGATTATTTCCAGGGCCGGGGAGAGAATATTCGGGCCCCGGGGGAAGTCTCAGATGCGGGCCCCTTCAATTTATTTTTATTCGTGGAAATACGTATAATTGTGAGTCCGGGCCATGGACATAGAAATAAGAGGGGACCGGGAATTTCGTGCAGGGGTTGAAGCCAAGGGGGGAGAAAATAAGTGGAGATGCTTGTGCTCCAATTAGGCGACAACTGTTTGAGCGTTTGCTACTCTGCTGTTGTGCACATGCATTCAACTTGACGCGTGACATTTCTTCATATTCGTTTTATTTTTTGTCAATGTGAAAGTCTGAATTGTGAAAAAAAATGGTGACATGCATAGTTGCCGGTTGCCAGCACCGATCAGGAAAGTTAAGACGAGAGCGACAATATGCAGATGATACAAAAGAACGCGACAACATAACTTTTCACAAGTAAGTAAAAGCCATACTAATATCTAATATTATATAAAAAAAATTACCTTAAAAATGTAATATTGATTCAATAATACATAAGTTGCTTTTGTGAATTACAAATTTCCGAAACTTGGACCGTGAATAAAAGTTTGGAGAGACTAAAAGTATTAAGATTACAAAACATAACCTTGTAACTTCCTTAGAATGGAAATATTGAATCTTATTTATTGTACTTGTTCTGACATGTTTTCAATTATTTTTGTCGTAAACGCATTTTTAGATTTTCGTTTAACGAACCCCGAGAAGAACAGTGGGCTTATGCTTTAGGATTATATTTGGCCTGTCAGGAACAGCTTTCATGGAAGTTTTTGAAGAACAGCAAACAGAACTTCTCACGAAGAATCGAGGAAAATCAAAAAGTAAAATATCTACACGTGAGTAGAAAATGATTGAACCAAGATGAATGGATATTATATTTATATTATATATGGATATTATATATTATATCAAACTTGTTCCATAAGAAAGTATAATTTTCGAAATATTTAAAATATCCTCAGATGGAAAAAAGAAAAATATCAAACCTCCAGGATACCGTTATATAACGGATTTTGACATGGCCGATCCATTTTTCGATGGAACCTCGAATAGTTTTAATTTTAAACTAGTTTGGAAATGTGGTTAACGTGACCCTTAATTAGTTTCAATTCCGAAACGTTACAAAGCACAATAAACGTCTGATTTTTTGGAGCAAAAAGTTAAATGCTTTTATTTAGTCTGGAAGTCGTCGTTGACACTGGTAATTATTTATGTAAATATTACGCCCAGACGTTAATTTTATGAAGGATTTAACATTATCACATCCTCATTTCTTAAAGTTATAATAACCTTCTTTTGGCTATGACGAAACAGAATGACAATATGAATTAATATAATGATATAATAATATAATGACTATTATTTTCAAATAAATTCTCAGATTTAAAGAAATTCCAACTTGAAATGCGGAATAATCGACTTTAAGAGATGACTTTATTCATATTTTTATTTTGTTTTGTAGCGTCCACAAGAGGTTTATAATTAGCCTATTTTTATTCTAGTTTCGAATGAAAACCAGACGAGATACCGTCAAAAGAATGGTTCGGATGAGTGAAGTTTGAACATACAAGGATATCTTGCAGATTTCAAGTTTTTCCCTATTTCATCTTAGGAAATATTCGAAAGCGAAATAGGAAGATTCAACCAGAGTAACGTTTTCTACAAGGCATATTTGTGCTTGAAGGTTCGAAATTCTCTCAACTTTGAACGAAAATATTGATATTAGGGAGATATCTTCTATAAGAAGTTTAACTTAATTATTTGTATCCCATATTGACGATGATTACTCGTCAACAGAATTTCGTTCGACGCCGAAGAGAAAGAGACTTTCAAGTGATTCCGGAAAATCATGCCTTGCATCTAGCGAGAGCAGTTATTGCCAAGTATTTAAAGGTGCGTATTAATTATAACTGTTCCCGAATTCTTTATACATTATATGTATCAAACGAGAATATGCTTTTGAATTCTCATTTGAATGTATAAAATCTTCGAAAAGTCTGAAATTGAAATTTATTATATTCTAAGAGAGGAGAAGTTTATTATTCTCCAGCAATAACCTTAGTCGTTACTTGATTTCTATTTTAATTTTAAGTTGCAAATGAAAAAACATATCTATATTTCTCTGAAAAAAGAGTAAGTAAGAGTAATGAGGGGCAATGAGATTATTTTTGGAAAAACTTTTCGCACTAAGTATTGCACTACATTTCAATATATTTCGTATAACAAAAAATATTTAACATGAAGAATTATTCAAATTTCAATTTTTTCACTCATAAATAATTCATAAATAAATAATAATCATAAATCATTTTCTAATTTCTCGGGTTAATTATTTTAACTCATAACATCTCTAATCAACTACATACTTTTATTCACATTCCAATTTCCCGCTGAATTGGGGCGCAAGCTTCTACTTTGCCCCCTTCTCTCACGGCTTCAGCTCCCGCGTCTAAGTTAGGAGTATTTGCCCCTCTGAGAGCCCCTCCTAGTAGCGTTCAGGTTCCTCACCCGGGTGAATGCTCGGGTGAAACTGCAGAAGGGGCGTGGCTTAGGAAAGTGAATTGG